>BPLR01006190.1:0-73576 GCA_021605095.1 Caerostris extrusa
TTCATTATTATTGATTTCCCAAAAGAAGACAGAAGTAAAACAAATAATGTAAAATTTGTTTTGCTTCTTGCCTCTTTCTCTTTGCCTGAGCTTCATTATCCTTAATTTATGGACATGAGTGTATATATATATATATATATATATGTGTGTGTGTGTGTGTGTCTGTGTGTCTGTGTGTGTCGGTAAAATTATTTACAAAGAAATGAAAATTAAAGATATATAAATTTCATTCATGGGTGCAATTCACTCCAAGGTTGGAGATTTTCAAGGGATTCTCGAATCTCGACGAATCTAATGCACCGGTCTGCGGCAGACATTAACTATCGCACTACGTGATCCACAAAACCACAAAAGGCTCACTTTGAATACAGGAAGGAAACTCCGGACTATTCAGTCACTTCACAGAAAAAGTGGAAAACAACACTTCTTGTCGACTCGTCACAGAACACTCCTTCTATCCTTCTCCTAAAACCTCCCTTTAAGAAAATCAGTAAGAAGGGTTCAGCTTCCCTCCTTCTCACTGGAGTAGACACTTCCCTCAGTCCATGGTCTATCACCAATCACGATGCAACAACTCATGATGTAGTCCATATTCCATCTGTAATTGTTTCGGCGTGTGAAGGTCGAAAAGCAATCACTAATTTCATGATATATTCATGTATCACACGACGTGATACATGAAACCACAAAAAGTAACAGGTGGAATCACCGGCCTGTTCAGTCACTTTCACAAAAACTGGAAACAACATTTCTTGATGACTCGCCGAACTCTCTTCTCTCTCTTTCTCCAAACATCTCTCTTTAAGAAAATCCATCAAAGGGAGGTCAGCTTCCTTCCTTTTTGTTGATATATATATATATATATATATATATTTGCTATATATATATATAAATGACAAAATATATAAAAAAATGAAACTATGCTTTCATTATTTTTATAAATTCTGCAGCGGAGGAAAGTGTGAAAAACAATAATTACCTTACTTTTATGGAAAGAACTTCTCCCAGAAACCTTTTTTTATTTTACTCCATAAAATTTGAAAATGTCTGTGTCAAGTTCGCGAAAATCCTCTACTTGGAGTGTCAGGTTTGCTCATGTCTCCCGCAGTTTCGACTGGCTTCAGGTGTCTTCTTACCACATCACGATGCAGTTCTCCCAATTCCTATCGACATAACTAGGATTATATTTTTCTCAAAAAGAATATTTGGATGCATTTCAAAACAGTGTAAACTATTTCAGATAGAAAACAAATCGCGACATAAGGAGGATAGCTGTCAGAATTTTATTTCCCACTTTAGATAAGTACTTCAGTATACAAAAATAAGAGAAAATGTGAATATAAAACTTGTTTGATTGCATTTTCAAGTACAATATTTGTTTTTAATGTATCATTTTTGGAGTTCGGTATCGCAAATGTTAATCACTGAATTTTTATATAGAAAAACGAATCAAAGCTTAGTTCAAAATTAGTAATAAAATATCACAGAAAAGAGATAATAGAGTGGCCTTTTTATTATTATATTTGTTATCATGCAGCATTTTTGTTGTCTCGTTTTTTTGATCCTTGCAACAAATTCCATAAAATGCCAAAAATTCTAATACTTGACAAGATTTCTAAATAAAAGTTAAATTTCATTTTTGTTAAGAAAAATTTTTAAAAAAAAAAGAATATAAAATATAACATAAAAAGAGTAAGAAATAAAAAATAAGAAAATATAAGATAAAAAGAATAATTAGTAAAGTCATAAAAAGATGTAAGATAAAAATAATACGAGAAACAAACTTTGGTGTAATACAACAAAATAAAATAATAGTATTTACAACAACAAAAAATGTTTCTGTAATATTTAACAAGTTATATAGTATAATCAAAAATTAGCGCCCGAGTCATGGCTCAGTGGTAACGTGCACCACTAGTAGGAGTTCAGGGCTGAGGTTCAATGCTTTGGCGGCATTGCTGGGCACTGTTCCACAAGAGGACCTGGGGAGTTTTTCTTGTTATCTCCCCCCCATATGAACGCAAATGCAGCGCAATTCCCCCTTAAATTTCTCCCGGAAGGCACTGCCCTCCTTCTTCAGCAACACGGATCCAAGTCATCAGATTTCTAACTATGGGTACCCCATCACAGCAAAAAGCTGCCCCCTTTCACTCCATCCATGAGTAGGCTAATATGGAGTGTCCGTCCCTCGCTGCCGGACACTAAGGAATACACACACCACAACAAAAATTAGCGGCAATATACATTGAATAATTTAAACAGAAAAATATTTATCATTCTAGTTATGCCTTCATTGTTTTGCATAAATTCTTCATTGAGTCGTTATTTTCATTTTCCACTCTGCATAAAATCTGAATTCATCAAACAATCATTTAGGCATTGTTTGATTTCGTAGAAAAACTTTCAAAACTTTGAAAATTGAACTGATCATGCTTCTTTCAAAAATATTTTTACTTCCTGACATTTAAGAACGTTTTCTCAATTGCTAAAAAACATAAAACATTGATAGGTCAAGTACAGATCTCCAAAACCACTTTAATTAAAGACGAGTAAAAACGCAATTGAGCGTTTTATTGTACTGGTTCCTACAGAATGGCAGATTCCAACCAGTAAAAGATAATTAGATTCACGAGTAGAGTTCACTCCAAAGTCGGAGATTTTCAGAGATCTCGAATCTACGACGAATATAAAGCTAATCTCTGGCAGACCTTAATTATCACACGGCGTGATACACGAAACCACAAGGGGTTCATTCTGAAAATAGAAAAAAACTCCGGCCTGTTCAGTCACCTTCAGGGAAAAAAAAAGAAAAACAAGGCTTCTGATCGACTCCCTTTCTTCTTCACCCAAAAAAAAATTCCTTTTAAAACAATCCATTAAGAGAAGTCAGCTACCCTCCCTTCCCCCTGACTTTTTCCCTGTGAAGGTCGAACAGACAATCACTAATTTCATACGGTCTTAATATTCATGACACTGAATATCTGCTATCACATTTGAGTGACAGGTTGTTGTCCTTAGTGCAAAACACTTTAATTGCATGTAATATAGCTATCTATATATAATATAGATAGTTATATTACATGCAATGGGGCCTGATGGCGGGGTCGCTAGCGCTCTGGCCCTCGGTACCACAGGTATCGGGTTCGAATCCCGGCGGTGCCATGGGTATTTGTAGTGGTTCGGAATCCACTTTAATAGGATCGCAGAGCGTTGCGGGGGCATTGATACTTCACGTCTGTGGCTTATCTTCAAGTTAAGGCAAAAGTGAGTAACGCCTGTGCAGCGCTTGCCTTAGCATCCAAGGCCAAACTGTCTAAGTGTTTGCCAGCTGCATTAGAAAGAAAATAAATATTACATGCAATTTATATATAAATATATGCTATAACTATCCACAAAACTGCTTATCTCTGTCGCATTTGAGTAAAAGGTTTGTTATTATGTACTTGTTAAAGAATATATATTTCTCTCTCCTAGAACGAAATATCTACACTATAGTCAGTGCAATAAACTTCAGACTGTTCAAATCTTTATGTGAACCGATCGGCAACTTTCATAAAATATTACTTTCACAATAAGTAAATTGGTTTTAAGCACAAGTTCTCAAAAGATTTATTACTTTTTTTTTGAAGACTATTGTTTTTAAGTTAAATTCAAGTTTCACAAAAACTGAATGTCTTCAACAGCTTGCATAAATTTTTGATATTTTTCCAGAAATAAATAAACTTAACTTCGGTTTACGATACAGTTTGTTGAAGTGTCTATGATCAAGAGAAATTGGATTTTTGGTAATCTTGTATAGTTAAGTCGGTGAGAAATTACCTCTTATCTGAAAACTAACTGACATTGTCAAAAGAAAAAAAGAAAAGAATAACTGACTTAAAAGGTTTTTAAGGCGTCCTTCAAACGGTTTTTCAGATGGGTAAGGGTGAAGAATTCAAATACATTCGATAAATTATTTACTATCAGTTTTTTTTTTGAGATCGAAATACTATTCCAACCTTCTTCGATTGATTCTTCTTCTTTCTAATCTTATCTCATAAAAAGAAATCTGATTGATTTCCTGAGGCAGCCATGAATGACGAAGACTTCCAAAACTCAATTGAAAAGAATTAATCAATCGAAGTAAAATATTTATTGCCTTTCACCAACGCAGAGATCTTCGAAAGAGTCTTATGCATAAATTAAGGAAAATATCGGAATAAATTCGGTACTTGTCGTGACTTGATTAAGTAGCTGGCTAACTTAAGATCATTGCTATTTAACAAAGACTTTGCGTAATGCATAATAAACTTTTTGCATAATGGAATTGGTGAGAGTGATGAAGGTACTTCATAAATGAAAAGTTTTATCAAAGGGTTCACTTATAGAATCAAATGCGGCCAGACGGCCAATTGGCTAGCGCTCTGGACTTTGGTGCTTCAGGTTTGAATCTTGGTGAGGGCGTGGATGTTTTGTTCAAGGTTCGGATTCCACGTTAAACTGTAGGTCCTGGTCTAATTAGCCTAAAGTGTACACAAAAGGATCGTAGGGTGTCAAACCAAAACCAATCTATAATCAAATAGTTTTAATAACATTTTAAACAATAAAATGACGGGCCTGAATGGTAGGTTCAGAATCCACTTTAAACAGTTTAGATTTTTGGTGTATATTGCTAATGTAAATAGACAAATTTATTAATGACTCATGGCAACAAATCGTTTTTTCTTATTAAGTAATTACACCTTATTTTATTAATGTTAAAATCTGTAAATTGTAATTTCTTTTTTGTTTCATTTAAATAAAAATTTTCTTTTTTCATAAAATAATTTCATAATAACCAGTAGGAAGTAAATATTCTTAATTTTTCTTAAGGAAATAAATTTTCTTTTAGATTTATTCTTAACACTAAAAGGTTTTTTACAATTTAAAGACGGGAATATTTGATTTTGGAGTAAACAATGTTTATTAAATACGAATTTAATTTTCTGACATGTATAAACAATTCAAGCCTTGGAAGTTTTTGGATATAGTTACACTTTTATCCTGCTTTAAAAGATTTTCATTTGTCATTTCAAAAATTTGACTGGGAGGACAATAGAATGAATCTTTGTTTCTCCCTCACAGCAGTACAGATTAACGCCTTTAAAAATTTATACAAATATCGTCGTGTCCCTAATGGAAGGAGAGAAGAGGGGAAGCTTTTACATTGTTTGATGGAAGTAGGGGCATCATTATTTGATGGACTTTTAGGGGAGCTGCTCGCATTTGCGTTTCGTAAGCGAAAAACACAAAAATTCTCATCCGGCAGTCCGACTCACGAGGCAAGAGGCTGAACATCACAAACGCCATCGAGTTCGCTTTTTTGAAACAGTGTCTACGATAATGCTCTCCAATGGAGCCCGTTACCATTGCTCTACGAGTCGAGATGTAATTTTTTATACATAATTTTGATGAATATTAAAGAACAAAATAATGTGTATTGTTGTGTGATTTTGTGGTAAAAGCATCATATTGAAGTTTTTTTTTTCCTTTTTATCTTATATATTTTTATATCTTTGTTATATTTTAGGAACCTGAATGGCCGAATGACTAGCGCTCTGGCGCTCGGTACCACAGGCTTTCGAGTGCGAACCCAGCGGGGCCATGGATGTTTATAGTGGTTTGGAATCTACTTTAAACCGTAGGTTCCGGTCTAACACGGTCGTAGAGCGTTCCGGGATATTGTTACTCTGCGCCCGTAGCTTACCTTCAATCTAAGTGAGTCTTCAAGCTAGTGCTAAGTGAATAACGTCGGTACAGCGCTTGCCTTAAGACATCCAAGTCAATTGTCTAAGTGTTTGCCAGCTGAATTAGAACAAAAAAATAATTTTTCTTATTTCCTCGGGGTTTTTTTTTTTTTTTTTTTTTTTTTTTTTTCGGTTTTTCTAAGCAGTGTCTATAACAAAGCCACCAGTAAATTGAATCTCCACCCTAATGATCATCAGTGGAGCCACTGCGCCACGAGTCGGGCACTTATGGCAAAATTTATTAAAAAAGCATATATCAATTTCTAAAATGAAATTTCTGTGGACTTTGCCAACATTTCGCATTTTAAGCAAACTGATTAATAGAACGGAGAGATTCGAATCAATTTTATGAAGCATTCACAATTTATATTGCAATCGAAATAAACTCTTACAAAGACTGGAAAAAAAAACAAGGAAAAAATTTCATTAAAACTTTTAATTTCACTATTCTTGTCTTAAAAAAAGTTTTTCTTTTCACATCCTCCCTTAGTCTTCAAAGGAACTCATTAAAAAAAGCCTTTCATCACTAAAGAGATTTTTAAAAATTAAACTCCTGTTCTCCAGGAAATGAAATGCAGATTAGGTCAGGTAACAAACATTTAAATGAACCTTTATTTATTTAACACGGCAACAAAGAAACAATTTTTGCTCACTGTAATATTTTTTGTTTTTATTTATTTAAAAAGAATTATGTCTGGCTTGTTAAAAATTAATAAGCTTTTATAAAAGGTATATATTAGTGCTTTCTGGTGGGCAACCAGATTGTAACTGGATGTGGTAGAGGGAGATAGTTAGGAACAGGTGGGAGAATTCATAATTTTATTTACGCAGGCACAAACACATATAAAATTGGAAATAACCAATATTTAACGCATTTAAAGACACATAATTATAGATTCGTGGAAGGATTCCACTTCTAAGACCAAAGCCCGATATCGAGCTACCCGTAGGGTGCACTAAATAGACTTCCTCCCCGGGTGAGAGACTGTAAGCCAACTGGCCATTTCTCCTGATTGCCACACTGGCAATTCTTCCCAGTGCGTAGGAGAACACATAGTTAAATTATCTATATAAATTAAAAATAAAATCTGAACAAATTTTTTCAGCATCCATTTCACAAACCTTTGTCCCAAATGATTAAGGTAGCATTCTCTTTCAAGAAGTTGAATAAAGTTGTGTATAATATAAATATTACTCAAATATAAGATGTTAAAAAATGGATCAATGTGTTCTACTCTGTAAATTATTTTCAGTATATAATTAAAGTGTGAAGAAACAGAAGCTTGCTAGATGTCGTTTAGACACAGGTTACAGAACTCACAGCTTTATTTACACACGTACACTTTATTTACCACACGCATATAATTAGAGACGTAAAAAATGTAACACATTTATAGATAGATAATTACAGATTCATGGAAATACTCCATTTCTATGAAGAAAATCATAAACTCGGCTACGCGCAAGGTAAGCGAAATGTACTTCCTCTCCTGGTGAGTGTCTGCAGGCCAATTTACCATTTCTTCTGAGCGTCCAGCGCGTATGAGGAAGCATGGTAACAATATACATATATATGTGTGTACGTTTCGTTTCTCTCCTGTATTTATTGAAAATGTGGAGAATTTTTTCCATGAATAATCTTTTTCCAGAATTTGATAATCCTTCTCTATAATTTCATGTTCTTGTAATTTTTAACTTCTTGATTTGTGTTTCTTAAGTATAAATTCTTTTTTTTATCTCTGCTCTTCTACATCTAAACGTTTTTATGTTGTTAATTGATTTGAAAGGTCAACAAACTCGGCTATGAGGAAACAAGCTTCGATTCATATTGTAACAAGCTAAATATTACATAAAATAATAAAGACTATCAATTCGAACAGAAAATGAATTGTACTGATGCTAACAAAAAAGGAAGAATTGTGAAGTTAAGAAACCTTTGAAAAGAGATGGTCTCCAAAAAAAATTGTGGTCTTTAAAGAATAGTTGGGGAAAATATGTTCCATATTGAATTATGTATATCAAAGGAATTTTCAATCCACACATGCAAAAATGAAAGTACCTGTAGCTGAAAGGGCTTTTTTCAATGAATCCTAGGACGTGTCGAAGAATAATAAATGGAAATATTGACATTAAATCAAGCAAAATGCTTGGAAAAAATCTCTCTTCAGAATTCTGAGCGTGTTTAAAAGTTATTCTTTACTACTCCTATTATACATTATACATTATGCACTATTATATATTATGTACTCCTAGAAAAATTCTAAAAGCATTGCCACATGAGGCATTTGTTGTTTTTTTATATCGAGCACTGAGTCGTATTAGGCATGTCCATGCGAGCTGTCTAATACAAACTAGCCTTGAAGAAATCATGTCGTGTGGGCTGCACCGACGAACGCTGTTACTCATTTAGCACTACACAGAGGGCACATGTAGCTTGAAGATATGCTACGGACGCCAATCATACTACCCCCACAATGCTCTACTCTCAAATGAGACTGGGGCCTACAGTTTAAAGTGGATTCCGAACCACTACAAACATCTATAGCACCGCTGGAACTCGAACCCGAAACTTGTAGCACCGAGCGCTAGCCACTCGGCCATCTGGCAATTGCAAAATTTATTCCTTTAATTTATTAATTAGTTTTATTTCGTCGGTTATTTTTATTCTCACTAATATTTTCAGTTTCGTTCCCTGTTTCTGAAGATCACTTCATGTTTATTGAAGAGCTGAAAAGTCAGCCCAAATATCTCAAATCCAGAATGAAACTCAATTACGGTTCTGCATTTTACGAACCTTAACGAAAATTAAGAATGTCAAATAAACGCTATTCGTTACGAATGAGAGTATCATCATATTACTTACTGTTTGTTTATTTATAATGCCCACGATGGCGTTACGCATATCTTTTGAAAGGATGATCAAATACAGGGAATTAACAATGGTACATGCGAGCCTCTAATTAACAGAGAAAACTTTCCTTGATGAATTCTCTTTACAGCTGCAGCTGATGTTGGAGAAGTCATTTGACTGTATGTTTATAACTGGATTTACTAGGAACGTCGTTTGTTTTTCTTATTTTATCGAAATGCGAGTGTCTTGCTTTCGAATAAAATCAACAGAATTAAACAAAATGAACTGACGCTGATTAATTAACAAGTAGATTGCAGCTGTTGGAACATGTCGATATACTGTTGCGCTGCTTCTTAAAGATGCGCCTTCCATTAAAAAGATATCACCTCATTTTAAATCTCTCAGACAAAATGCAACAAGGAAAATATACATAGCGCCTCTTGAATAAGGAAGAATCGGTTCATCAGGTGTATATTTGTGTGGGTTTTAATTTATAAAGGGAGATTAGCATATCTTAAAAGTTTTACTTGTTCGATTGAGGAATTATTGGATGGCCTAAAAAGGATTTACCATAAATTTCTTGTATCTTTATTTTGAAATTTAATGAAAATGAGCTATACTTTTTAGCATATTTTCTTCTTATTATTATTATTTTTTCTCCTTCAGTAAATACTATTTTGATAAAATAGAAGAGAATGTGTGAATTAATTACTTTTAAGTAATGCAATTTCTTATGTTTAAATATGAACTTGAGAAATTGAATTTCTCTATTTTTTATAAAATATACCTTTTCTTACAGGATCCTCATGCAGAACCCATTTATAAAACCATGTAGTCTTTTTAAATTAGGACAGAGTACAAAATTCTTACTTGCTGACAATAAAAAATTTTTAAATGCAAATAAATAACGTTGACACATCAGTAGTTGTTTACTATTTAAAATTTAAGAAAAAGATATTCTATTGCACACCTAGAATTAATAATGTTTTTAAGGCACTTTTAAATTTTTGGTAATGGCAACATTAAAATATATTTTTACAAATCACGAACTTCAAGAATAATTTTGAAAAAAAATATAAAGATAATATTTCACTACATTTTCTATATAAATATATACAAAAATTGATTGTAGTTTGTTTTGTCCAATTAGTTAAAACAGTGAAGAATATTATTTTTGATTTGTTTTCGTAGTGACTATTTATTCCAAATCTAATTTATTATGTCCACTTATTATGAAAAGCCTCATAGTAAATTAAATTCGGGAAATTTTCATTCGTATTCTTTTTCCTGAAGATAAATTAAATTAACTTCAATATAATCTTAAAATGGATAATACTTTTTTAATTTACTTTTTGAGATAATTCTTTAATTTCATATTAAAAAAATTCAATCATACTGAATTATTTTCAATTTCTTTATAAAATTTGCATTAAATTATTTAGTTCGGTTTTCTTTTCTTTTATAGAAGGAAAAGAAAATTTTTGAAAGGCGAAAATTATTAAGAGATCGGAAAAACAGCTAATCTTGATATTTTTATTTTTTTAATGTAGGTTAAATGTTTAACTGCTTACAATAAATTCAAATGTTCGCTAATTTACCATGTTAAACTTATAAAAAAATTTATTTTAGTATTTATTATCAATAATCGTATTCATTCGTATAATTGTTTACAAAACCTTTTTTTGTGTGTGTATATGTGTGTGTCTGTCCCATTTTTTTGTAATTTTGTAACTATGCTTCCTCCTACGCACTGACAAAAGATCCCTCCAGTGGCGTTCAGGGAGAAAGGGTCAGTTGGACTACAGACTCTTACCCGAGAGGGAGTACAGCTCAACCTGCTCTATTTTGTTAAATTAAAAAAAAAAAATTTAATTATTAGTATGTCAATTACATGATTTCTTCTAATTTAATAATTTTCACATGACACTTTTTCCCTTAAAATAAAAAAAAAAAAATATATAAAAGTATTTTTTACTAAAACGATTTAATAATCCCAACTTATGGATGAATAAAAAAAAAATGTTGGAAATTTAACATTTATCTTATTTTATTTCTCGAAATTCTATCTTATCTAAGCAGAATAATCAGAAAATAGTATTAGTACCTAGTATTAATAAGAAATAGCATAAAGTGTATTTTAAAAACATTTAACAAACTCAAAAAATCATTCTATACTTCATACATACAATGGTGTTTT
Organism: Caerostris extrusa; assembly: GCA_021605095.1. Classification (NCBI taxonomy): domain Eukaryota; kingdom Metazoa; phylum Arthropoda; class Arachnida; order Araneae; family Araneidae; genus Caerostris; species Caerostris extrusa. Next base: position 10,814 of record BPLR01006190.1, read on the forward strand.
CATATTCTTTTTGCTTATTAATGACGAGGATCATCAGAATTTTTTATTAATTTAAAAGGAAGACAATTAAAATTTCAAATTTGAAACGGATCGGGGAAATTTTAAAATGGGAAAGAGAGTTCAAAAACAAATAGATGAAAGAAAAATCAAAAATATCAAATAAAATATACAGGATATGTGACTTGGCATTGGAAAATTGGCAGACATAGCTAAACTTAATTCATGTCAGTTTTAAAACACAAATAATTAAACTCACGGGACAGTTTAGTGTTCATTTTAAAGAATAGTTTGAGAAATAAAAAGTTTCTCGGGGTGCGCGAGGAGATAGGTATGTTTTAGAAAACGGCTTATATACTCTCACTTATTTTCTGCTGATGCATATTTTTGTGCAGTCACGGAACTCATATATGAACAACAACATGTTCACACATATAATAATGAAATATTTTATATACAAAAAAAAAACCTTTTGATATATTGCAAAATGTATCAATATCAGCATCTGTTTGCATTCTTTAAGTCAGATAATCATAGCAACACGTAATTCAAGTCAATTTTAAAACCCAAATAATTAATTCCATTTGGCTGTTTGATGTTCATTTTAAACAAAAGTTTCTTAAATAAAAGTTTCTTTTGACAATGAGGAGATGAATCTGGTTTTAAACAACTTATAATCTTATTTATTTTGTTCCCATGCATTCTTTGTAGAGTCACGGAACTCATATCAGAACAACGCCATGTTCACACACAAGACAACATATTGAATTATTTTATTGAAATAAAGGCCATTTTGATATATAACAAAATTTTATCGGCATATTTCATTTTATGGATGGAACATACTAAAAGAAATGAATTTTCTTACGTAGTCAGAATGACAAATATTAAATCATATAGCATTGAAAACATAAAATGGTTTCCATTTTCATATTTTACGAAACATGAAGAGGCGACGTCTTACGTTTCCTTCAATAAATCGAAATTGTAAAAGATCTCCCTCCGGCCGCAAACACGATCAGACGGACTTTTGAACCTCTGAAATTCAAACGGAAAGCAATTTTTTTCTTCCTATTAGAAAATAAATCACAACCCTTATCGAGCGTGAAAATATCCAATCCGCACTTTTTTCCTCCCATTTTTTTGTAATCTCGGAAGGAAAAGCGACGGTTATCCAGGGAGAAACAGCGGATTTTGGTTTTATTTGAACGTTTATTTTGAGAACAATCATTCAAATACCGAATGTGTTAAAACTGATATTCAAACACAGATAAAATAAGGAAATATCGATATTAGATGATGAGAAATATGTTTTTGAATACTAAATAATACTATCTCGTGGCATTAAACTTAAAGTGACAATCAATTTCAAATAGTATATATAGTTTTCTTTTGTAAAATTTTAGTTATGGTTTTGTAATCAACTATAGAATGTGTGGTAATATGAGCTACTTATTAATAAAAAAGAAATATTTTGTCCATCTGCTGTGATGTGTATTGAGTATGAAAAATAAATTGACAATGAGAAATAAATTACATAAAAGGTAAAATTTGGGGTCAGATGGCCGAATGATTAGCGATCTGGTACTCGGTGTCAAGGTTTCCGATTCGAGTCTCAGTGGTACCATGGATGTTTGTATTGATTTTGGAATCCGCTTTAAACCGTAGGTTTCCGTCTATATATGACTGTAGAGCGTTGTGAGGGCGTGTGATGGTTGCGAGGGCAGATCCTAATCAGACTTCTCGCCCATATAATTCCCAATTTATAAAAAGGGCAACTCAGCTCTAGGCACAATGTTGTGGTGTAGTAGAAATAGTAGTACAACATAATTACAAACATTATCAGGAAAAACTGGAGTTACATACGTAGAATGACAGCTGAATAAGAAGAAGCTGTAATTTAAAAACGGAATTCCATAGAAACGGATAACTTTAGAAATTTGTGCCAAAATATATTTTCTTATTAATTTAAATAAGAAGAGAATGATTCTTTTTTTTGTGTGTGTGTGTGTGTTTGCTGTGATTTCACTCCCTAGAAATGGAGTTGAACTTTATGCACCTGTAATAACAAATATGTGCTCCAAATTTTTCATAAGTCATTAATAAATTCTTGGATATATCGATTTTTTGACACATACTCTACCACCATAAAACAACATAATGAGTTTTAAATTAGAATTGGAGACAATCGAATATAACCTTATTACAAAACCCTTTTTCTTTCCAACACAAAAAAAAAAGAAGCCATGAGATTTCTTTTATTCGTGACGAAACAGAACTTTGATGCACAACGTATTTTCACAAAACACTCTTCTTATTTTTGGCCCTCAGAGAAATCTTTTTTTCCTGCTAATGGGCAAGACAGCCACCACTCTATTTTTCTTCTTCATGAGAAACATGTTTGATGTTGCTGATTTTTTTTTTTTTCCTTAGGAACACACGAGACCCGTGATTTATTCTGATTATTCTGAAAACTTGCAACATTTTTGAAAAGTTTCGGAAACAAAAATATTCATAAAAAGTATCCCATACTGTTATGAACTACAAACACGAGATGCAAATTTAGTTTGTTTTTGTTTTTCTTTTACTAGTTCACACTCTGCACCTTCTACCCAGCTAGAACATTTTCGCAACTACATAGTAATAAGTGCTTCCCAATTCTTGTCAGAATTTAAACTTTCATCAAACTCTGTTTTCATGTTGATATAAGATACACTTTTAGAAATTTCTCATATCAATATCTTTCGTGTTTTATTTAAAAATGAACTAGCCCTTACCAAATTTTGTTAATTTGTTAATTGTGAATCCTGAATTATTTACTGATCTTTGATTGCATCAATCTATTATTTTCCCTCGAAACTCATTCTACTTTTTTTCCTTTATAGTTCTTATTTTGTGATTTTTTAATTTCCTACATCTTTTTACTGTATGTTTCATATGCATTATGTAATGTCTTGACCCTATGCTAGACCTCTGGGGCTTCAGACAGAAGGCTACTTCAACACTTAAACCAATACAAAGTCAGACGCTTATATACAAAATATTTAATATAGCAGATGTAGAATCTCAAAATCTATTAGCCTTATAATAGAAAATTTCGTCACAAGAGATTTTAAATTAGAATATATTGTTTTTCTGTTAAAAAATAAACATAAAATTATGGCTGATCATACGAACATACCGAACATTTTTAAAAAAATGACCCATTAATAATTCAATCTTTTGATAAATTTATTTATTAAAATGAGGAGGTAATATTGCTCTTAACATCCCTAATGATTTTTCATTAAAAACACTAGACAGCATGAGATTTTGTACCTTCAATTATAAAATTTTGTAAAATAACTGATATTACAAGAATTACTCTCAAAAGTCATTTTCCTGAGTGCCGTAATATTTGATAATTACTACGCAAGGTACAAAAATGTAAATAAATTGATGGTACTTTTGAATAATTATTTTCAACTGAAATTAATTTAAAAATTTCAATTTATGTTTGGCACTCAAATAGCAATAAAAATACCAGTATGATATAATTCACCTCCAAATAAAAATTTCATACTTCTACTTTCATTTCAAACATTTATAACTACAGGCAGTCATTTTTTAAAAACTTTTTAAAAATAAAATTTCATTGTTTTTAACGTTTATATTTTAATAATACATACAAAATGATGCATCATTCATATATTATTTTTAGTTGAACATGTATGGAAATATAAACACCAGTAAAAATGAAGTTGTATTGTTCTGAAATGTCAAAATTAAAAATAATTAGTATCTTTAAAATCAAGGCTTTTTAAAAAAAGTATCCCTAATTTTATAAAATAATGACACTTACGAATAAATAATAAAGTACTAAAATTAATGAAAATCAAAATAATAATAATAGTTAAATAATCAAATATAAATGTATAAAATGCATAGGGAGGTAAAATAACAAATTTTAGAAATTAGAAAATAGAAAATAAAAAAGCAGTAAATTTTGAAGTGCTTTAACATAAACACAATAATTTAACTTTCTCTTTCATTTTTATCAAATTTAATGCAATGAAAAGTAGTTTTTTAATTTTTAAAAGTAATATTTAAGTATAATAATAATTGTCATTCTTAAAATCAATTTTGAATAACAACTCCTACTTTTATAAAAGAAATAGTACTTCAAAAGAAATAATAAACAACTAATAAAATTAAAATCAATAATAATAATAATAATAACACTAAATAGTTCAAACAAGGAAATGCATAAAAATCATAGGAATGTTTAAAAAACACCTAATTCTAGAAATTAGAATATATATAAATATTAAATTTGAAGTGATAACATGAACACAATTTTTTTTTTAATTTTCAAAATTAATACAATGTAATTTTTTTTATTTTATTATAAAAAAGCCAGATTAAAATTTTTCATTAATTTTGGTTGTAATTCAAAAATATGTAATGGATTGAGTAAAAAAATTGTAACTTCTCAGTACTCAGTTTTTTATGATTCCTTAAGTAATATTAAATAAATAAAGTGTATTCGATATTAAAGTATAAGGTCTTAAGTAATATTGGGTAAATGTTTTATTCTAAAATTATACATATTCAAAATAAAATATATGTTTGTAACCGTGCTTCCTCTTACCCACTGAGAAAAGTGCGTCGCTTACATGGTGTTCTGGGAGAAATGGTCAGTCGGTTTAGAGAGTCTCACCCGAGAGGAAATACAGAACGACCTGCCTTCCCGCTGAGAGACATGCCCCAATTTACAGTCTCTCATCTCGAGAGGTAATATATTTATCACAACCCTGTGTATAAGTTGGCCTATAGACCCTCACCGGAGAGTATATTGCGCTCACCTGCGCGTATACGAGTTTCTGCTTAGAAGTGGATTCCTTCCCCAAATCTATAATTATCTGTCTTTAAATGGGTTAAACAGTACGTCTGTAAATGTATGTGTGTATTGTTAGTGCGTGTGTCAATACAGCTGTGAGTTCTCCAAATCTATGCCTCAGTATTTCACCCCAACCACACCCAGTTACAATCTGGCTACCCAACCTACACACTACAATGTTTAGTATTTTAATAATTGGGTTATTTCTTTTAAATATAATACGTTAAATTAAATATTGAAATATTCTTATATGTTAAGGTAAATCAAAAGACTGAAGCATCTTATTGCTAGAAATATTATAATTCTAAAGATAACGTAAAGAAAATAGCAAAGAACTTATTTTATTGTATATAGTGTATTTAATTATAAAATAGAATGTCAAAAGTAACTTGGCTATTTCATGTGCACACTTTACGTGAGTGGTAAACCCTTACCCCAATTAAGATTCTTACCCTGTGAAGTTCACACTTGCTTTTAGGGGAATCATACGAATTGGTACAGTATGATTCAAGAAATCATATATATAACGGATTGTGAATAGCATATGATCAATTCGGCTCACTTATATGTTATTACAGGTGTATGTAGTTCCTTCCAGTTCTAGGGTCACAGTACATTAAGCACAAAAATAAACTCTCTTATTATTTAAATTAACAATAAATATATTTTGGCACCAATTTCAAAAGGTTATCTGTTTCTATGAAATATTAGCTTGAAATTTAGGCTTCTTTATAAATGAGCTGTCATGCTACTTAGAACTTCCAGTTTGAAAGTTAATGTTTTGTAGTATTTTTGTCATGGCACGAGTTTCTGACATTTTCATTCCCGGGAGAAGAATATTAAATATTATTTGAGAAGTATATAATAACAACCCATCATTCAAATCTGACAGCAGACAAGCAGTGTTTGTGGGTAATTATGTACATTCAATTAAGTGTTTTGTACTAATGAGAACAACCTGTCACTGAAATCTGATAACAGATATTCGGTGTCATGTATAATCAGACTCATAAAATTAGTAAATTTCTGTAGAAACCTTCACCTTCGGAACAACTACAGATTGAAGATGGACGTGTTCATTGTGGTTGGTGATCGAGCATGAGCTGAGAAATGTCTCTGAGAGTCAGGAAAGCTCTTAAAGGATTTTTTAAGGAGGGGGTTTAGGAGGTTCTGAGACGAATTCTGTGTTGTTTGTCTTTTTTTTTTCCTCTGGAAGTGACTACTACAAAGATAGTTCGGTGTTTCCTATTATTCAAAGTGGCTCTCCTTTTGGTTTCATTGCATCACACGGTGATAATTACAGTCTGCTGCAAATCAGGCAATTATATTCAACGTAGGCTCGAGAACTCCTGAAAAATCTCTACCTTAGTTGAACTGTACTTGTGATTTTAATCTTGCAAGTATGATCAAATTTTATGTCTAAAGTTTACATTTCTTTTTAATAAAATTACCCAGAGTTCATATATATATATATATATATATATATATGTGTGTGTGTGTGTGTGTGTGTGTGTGTAATGATTGTAATTAAAGATTAAAGTGTTAACATGAACTTGAAAGGGGTCCTTTTCATGAAGCTGTTATAGGTCTAACAATAGGCTGAGACGTTTTTGGTTTGTAATGACCTCTTTTTGGGCGTTCTTTGCCATTTCTACGTTCTACTTTTATGGCAAGTACTTTACTTCGACGATTATATAGTCCGACACAAGAAAGGTTGTCTATTGTCATACAAAAGCAAATTTTCACCTAATTTTATTTCTCTCTCATTTTTTATTTAGTTAATATAGTTAGTATTGTAAACTGGAAATGTTTCTGAATTTCATATTTTAGGAAACATTTTTATTCTATTAGTTTATTAAATGTATTTCTTATTTTTATTCTTTGATATTTGTGAATTTATTCTCATACTCAATACACATCGCAGCAAAAGGCCAAAATATTTTTAATAATTTAATAAGAAGGTCATTTTACCACACATTCTATAATTCATTACAAAACTATAACTAAATTTTTATAAGGAAAGTTACATTTACCAAATTGATTGATTGTCATTTTAAAAGTTTAATTCAACGAGATATGATTTTCTGTTCAAAAAAACATATTTCTCATGTTCTAGAATCGATAGTTTTTCTTATTTTAAGTATGCTTCAATATCAGTTTTAGCACATTCGATATTCGAATGATGGTTCTCGAAATATACTTCCAAATAAACCAAAATCGTTGTTTCTGCATCGGATAACCGACGCTTTTTTCCTTCCGAGATTGCAAAATAAATGGGAGGAAAAAAGTGCGAGATTGGATATTTTTCACGCTCGATAAGGATTCTGATTTATTTTATAATAGGAAGGAAAAAGTGCTTTCCGTTGGAATTTCAGAGGTTTCAAAAGTCCGCTTGATCGTGTTTGCGGCCGGAGGAGAAGTCTTTTATGCCTTCGATTTATTGGAGGAAATGTGTAATGCTTCGCCTCTTTATGTTTCGTAAAACATGAAACTGGAAACCATTTTACGGTAAGTACAATATCCTGAGATTTAATATTTGTTATGCTGAATATGTAAAAAAAAAATCCATTTTTATTATGATCCATCCATAAAATGAAATATACTGTTAAATTTTGTAATATATCAAAAGACCTTTATGTAAATAAAAAATAATTCGATATGTTGTCTTGTGTGAGCATGGTGTTGTCTGATATGAGTTCTGTGGCTCCACAAAAAATGCATGGGAAGAAAATAAAGTAAGATTATCAGTTTTTTGTTTAAAACAAAGTGTAGAATTTTTTCATCACAAGAATAGTTTTGGCATTTCATTTCCAGGACAGAGGAATGTATTTTTATTTGCCAAGTATAAAATAACAACCCATCACTTTCACATTTGATAGCAGGCAAACCGCATTATCATAATTATATTAAGATGCAATTAGTGTTTCGTACTAATGAATAACTTGTCTATCAAATCTGATAGCAGATATTCTATGATATGGTTAATGAGACATCATGAAATTAGGTTGACATATTGGTTGACATATTTAATTGTCTGTGCGACATTCTCAGTCGAAACGCGAAATCACTACATATTGAATATGAATTATACAATGAGCTGTCCCACGGTGATTGCTGATCGATTGAAATGTTCAATCTAATGAGAAGTGAAGGAAACTGCCCCCCTCCCTCTTGACGAATTTTCTTAAAGGAGATTTTGGAGCAGAAGAAAAGAGTTTTACGACGAGTCGAAAAGAAGTGTTGTCTTCTTCTCTGAAGTGGCTGAACAATCCGGAGGTTTCGCCTGCTTTCAAAGTGAGTATCTTGATGTTTAGTGTATCACGCTGTGTCATAATTAAGCTCTGCCGCTGACCACGTATTTAGATTCGTTCGTAGACTTGACAACTCTTAAAATCTCCATCCTTGGAGTGAACTGAACTTGAGAATCAAGTTATCTTTAATTCACATTTTTTTAATAGAGTTCTGTATATATAAATATATGCTTGCTTGTAAATAAAATTCAAATGTTCACATGAACCTGAAAGTAGATATCTTCTTTAAGTTTATAGGCCGAGACATTACAATATAAACAAAACACATGCAATAAAACACATGTTTTTTTTTTGTTCTAATGCAATGTGGCAAACACATAGACAACTGTCTTCGATGCTTTAAGGCAAAAGCGCTGCACGGACGTTACACACAGCACTACTCAGGAGGTGCGTGTAGGTTGAGGATAAGCTACGGACGCTGAGTAACAATACCTCCTCAACGTTCTACTATTATGTTAGACATGGACCTAGGGTTTAAAAGTGGATTCCGAACCACTACAAACATCCATGGCACCGCTGGAACTCGAACCCGAAACCTGTGGTACCAGAGCGCTGGCGCTCGGTCATTCAGGCTCCTTATAAAAACAAGTAAGAAATTAAAAAATACCGAAATAAAATTTAAAAAGGGAATAAAGTAGACTTGAGTCAAGAGAAAAATTAGACTGATGATCAAAGATTTGCAAAATAATTGAGGATTCATAATTAACAATATAACAAAATTTGCGAGAGCTAATCCATTTCTGAATAAAAACTGGAAAAGATATTGAGAAGTTTCCAAAATCATAATTTATAACAACATGAAAACAGAGTTTTATGATAGTTTAAAATTTGACATGAATGGAGAAGTACTTATTACTATGTAGTTGCCAAATTGTTCTAGTTGGGTAGAAAGTAGTAGCATGTGTGAACTAGTAAAAACAAAACAAAACCAAACTAAATTTGCATCTCGTGTTAGCGGTTCATAACTGTATGGATACTTCTATGAATATTTTTGTTTACGAAACTTTTCAAAAATGCTGCAAGCTTTCAGAATAATCAGAATAAATGACGGGTCTCGTGTGTTCTTGAAAAAAAAAATGAACGACATCAAACATGTTTCTCGGGAAGGAAAAATAGAGTGGTGGCTGTCTTGCGCCATTAACAGGGAAAAGATTTCTCTGAGAGAGAAAAAATAAGAAAGAGTGTTTTGTGAAAAGATCTTGTGCATTAAAGTTCTGTTTCGTGACGAAGGAAACAAATCTCTCTTTCTTATTTTGTGTTGGACGGAAAATGGGTTTTGTAATAAGGTTATATTCGATTGTATCCAATTCTGTTTTAAAACTCATTATGTTCTAGTATGATGGCACAGTACGTGACAAAAGTCGATATATATCCATGAATTTATAAATAACTTATGAATAATTTGAAGCATAAATTTATTATTACAGGTGCGTATAATTGGACTTCAGTTCCAGGAGTGGAATCACTGTAAATGCAGAAAGTGTGAGTCGTTCTCTTGTTATATAAATTATTGAGAAAATATATTTTGATACATTTCTAAATTTCTAAATTAAATTTCTAAATTTCTACAATTTCTAAATTTCTCCATTTCTATAGACTTTTACACTTGCGATAATAAAACTGTCAGTTCTCCAACCTGTGCCTCAAGTATCTCAACCCAACCACACCTAGTTACAATCTGGCTGCACAACCTGCACACTACAGTGTTTAGTATTTTAAGAATTGTGTTATTTCTTTTAAATACAATACGTTAAATTAAATATTGAAATATTCTTGTATTTTGCTTAAATCAAAAAGTCTGAAGCTATCTTATTTACTTGAAAGCTAAAAAAATAATTCTAAAGATAACGTAAATAAATAACAAAAGAAATTATTTAATTGTATACAGTGTATTTAATTATAAAATAGAATGTCAACAGTAACTTGGCTACTTCATCAACCCTACCCTACATTAACTGGTAAACAATTACCGGAATTCAGACTCTTGCCCCATGTTCTTCTATCACTGATATATTTTTGCTATTGCTGTAGTTTTCGACTTAACCACTCTTTCTTTCAGATCGAAATAATTCTACCTCCACTTCAATAAGAAAAAAAAATTAATGTGAACATTAAATTAAATAATGAAATAATACAGTACATTAAATTTAATATTGAAATATTCTTATATATTACTTAAATCAAAAGCCTGAAGTTATCAATTTATTTACTTAAAAGCCATTATAAATCTATAATTGCTAAAATAAAACATGAGGAATTATTTCCTTTTATATAGTATATTTAATGATGAAATAGAATTTCACTAGTAACCTGGCTACTTCATTAACCTTTATTTTACGTTAACTGGTAAACAATCACCCCAATTCAGATTCTTACGTTATTCTATCATTGACGTCTTTTTACTACTGCTGTAGTTTTCAACATTAACAGTCTTGATGTTCGTTTCCTTCAGATGAAATAGCTCTACCCTCACGACAATAAGAAAAAAAAATTGAATCTGAACATATATTTTTGCATAGTAAAATATTCCAAAACATACTTCTACTTTTATTTTTGAATGTTTTATAAAATATTATTTTCACATTCCTCTGTCACTTGTGTGACGTTGGGTCGATCTCATGTCACACAAAATACATAAAACATTCATTACATTCAGTTGAACTATTCCATTATGCCATAACGTGCATCCAAACTTCTGTTTCGAAGTTGTTTCGTGCCACTTGATCCAAATTTGAATTCGTGGCACATCCATCAGAAAGCAAATCTTCTCAGGCTGAAGGGAACTTTGACAAAAATTCCATCCACTGAATTTTTAGTGTCCTCTTCTATTTTTAGTCGTCGCAGAACAGATTCAGTGGACCATTCTTTAATATCATCTAGCAAGAATGAGAAATTTATCTATATTTCATATCAACTTGCCACATAAAATATCAGTTGTCATTTGTCATCAACTTCTCTTCAGATGCATAGAATTATTCAGATTAAGGTTTTCATGAGAAAGCCATAAGAATTTTAATTTTTAAAAATAGTCAAAGTAAATATCATCAAATAAATAATTTATCGTCTTCGTTTCATGTATATGATTTTCCAAATGTAAATCATTTCTAGATTTATTCAGCAATATTTATGTTGTTTTACTGCTAAATAACAACAGCTTGAAGATCTCGTTACTGTGAAATCTAAAAATAATTTCCCATTTTTGTTAAATGGTGCATCATAATGTATAAGCAATTTGACCGTCACATAAATCTATGTACATGCATTCGGACAAAAATAACAAAGATATTGAAACAATAAATGAGATATTTCACATTCAATTACAATAATTTACACATCACATGCATTACATTCCTTCATTTTATCACATTCGTTACAATAATTTAAAAATTGTTAAAAATTTATTTTGATTTTTTGTTAACAAGATTATATTTTATTGTGTACAATAACTTGGCTAATTCTTCAATATTTACTTTACATTAACTGGTAAACAATTACCCCAATTCAGAATCATGCACAAGTTATTCTATCACTGATGTATTTTACTATTGCTGCAGTTTTAGACTTAACCAATCTTTCTGTCCCTTTCCTTCATATTAAAATAGCACTACCCACACGTCAATAAGAAAAAAAATATGAATCTGAACATAAATGTTTTTCTTACGTAGAAAAATATTCCAAAACATACTTCTATTTTTTATTTGGAAATGTTTTATAAAATATTATTTCCACATTCCTCTGTCACTTGTGTGACGGGGGTCGATCTTATGTCATGCAAAATACATAAAACATTCATTACATTCAGCTCAACTATTCCATTATGCCATAACGTGCATCCCAACTTCTATTTCAAGATTTTTCGTGCCACTTGATCCAAATTTGAATTCATGGCACATCCGCCAGAAAAGCAAATCTTCTCAGGCTGAGGGAACTTTGACAAAAAAATTGGTCCATAGAATTTTTACGGTCATCATCTATTTTTAGTCATTGCAGAACAGATTCAGCGGACCATTCTTTAATGTCATCTAAAAGGAATGATAAATTTGTCTATATATCATATCAGCTTGCGACATAAAATATTAGTTGCCATTTGTCATCAACTTATCTTCGGATGCATAGAATTGTTTAGATCAAGGTTCTTCATAATCTTATGAAAACGCCATAAAATTTTAATTATTAAAAATTGTTAAAGTAAACGTCACCAAATAAATAAATTCCCATCTTCGTTTCAGCAATATTTATATGATTTTCAAAATGTAAATCATTACTAGATTTATTCAGCAATTCTTATGTTGCTTTAACTGCAATCCGTGTCAAGAAACGACTGGTGTTGTTTAAAAACGAATAAAACGATTCTTGATTTAAATGATGCGTATTGTATTAATTACAATTCATATTAGGATTCGTATCATTCAGCAATTTCGGTGTTGAAAAATAACAAGCAATACGAATACAGCTTGAAGATCTCATTACCATAAAAAAGCGTACTAAATAAACTTTATTGGCCTTCTTCTTTAGTTTTAAACGGAACAATTAGCCTCTTGTTACATAGTGCAAATAATGTATAAGCAATTTGGTCTAGTCTTAAGTCAGTGTACATGTATTAGGACAAAACTAACAAAAAGAAAGATATTAAACAATGAACTGGATATTTCTCATTATATTGATTTAAAAATTTTTAACAAAATTTTACTTTGATTTTGTAAAAACAAGCTCCCATTTCATGCTTTTAAATTTTCAGTAGATACGCTGTATTTATTTTTGTTTTGTCTTTATATTATTTTTTGTCCTAATAGGCGTGAACGGATTTATGTCGACGCAAAAATATTTATACATTATGATGCAATATCTCGAAACATTTACCCATTTTTTGTTTGATAGTGCATCATAATGTCTAAACAATTTGGTCTAGATATAAGTCCATGTACGTGTGTTAGGACAAAAATAATAAAAAAAAGATATTAAAATAAGGAATTGGATATTTTGCTCTGCAATGATTTAGAAATTGTTAAAATATTTTATGTTCATTTTGTAAACAACAAGCTCACATTTTATGTTTTTAAATTTTCTGTAGACAAGCTGTATTTTGTGATCTTGTGTGATAAAAAAAAATGAAATTAACTAACAAATGATTTACAACCATTACACGATTAAACTATTGCAACCCTTACTAATAGAACAACAATGTCTAACTCAGCGTAAATGACGCCAAACTAGTCACAGCTAAACCTTAATAAATCAAAAGTAATGCGTTGTGTCTACGTAATAACCCATAAAAATTACCACTTAAATAAAACACCATAACATTAAATATTTCTCGACAGATTCGTTTCACTCCAAAATCTTGTGGAGTGGTGTAACTCAGGAGATATTCTCATCGCCATAAAATAATGAACACAAATATGAATAAAAAAATTTATATGCACATAAAAAAAATATTTACACAAATAATATTCGTAAACAAAAACGGAAATATTAATTATCAGAATTAATAATACAATGGAGGTTCCTAGATTTAGTTTAATTGAAACAGTTAATCAAGTAATATATTCAATAATCATAAAAAAATACGCATTGGCAAAATACACAAACAAAATCTTTATTAATTAAATTCATTCATGGTTTGTAAACAACAAAATAATGTTATTATTGTTGTTATTAATAAACAATAGAATGCAGTTTTAACATTAAATATGCATTTTAACATATTTGATGTCCATTTCGGCAAATAATAAAATATTACAAAAGAAAGCCAATAAGATTTATCCATTATGCTCATTTCAGAATACAGAGACTCCAGTTATACTCGGGCCTGAATGGCCGAGTGGCTAGCGCTCGGTACCACAGGTTTCGGGTTCGAGTCCCGGCGGTGCCATGGATGTTTGTAGTGGTTCGGAATCCACTTTAAAAAGTAGGTCCCGGTCTGTTTAGCCCTCGTGCGCAAAAGATGACCGTAGAGCGACAAACCAACCAATCAGTTATACTCGTATATTCTGTCCTTTTCAATAAAAGAATTTAAGAATTGCTATACAAATCCATCAATATTTTACATTTGGAAAGAAATCATCAAAATGTTGTTGAAATGAAGACGAAAAATTATTTTTGCAAGTGCAATTTTTAAAAAAAATACTCATTTTGAGATGAGTTTAAAGTTAAAATGACAATTTTAATGAAGGTGCCTGCATTCCTTTTTGTATTATAGAATGTAATCTTCATAAAGAATCATGATTTCTATCATTCTTATGAATTTCTTCCGTTGAGTCGCTCTCCATCATTCAAATGGTACTCATTTTGGATAGAGCAGAATATATGTACAGTTAAAATTAAATTAAGGGACCTGATGGCCGAATGGCTAGAGCTCCGGCGTTCGGTACCACAGGTACCGGGTTCAAATCCCGGCTTTTGCCCATGGGTGCTTGTAGTGGTTCGGAATCCACTTTAAGCCGTAGGTCCCGGTCCTAATAGGATCGTAGAGCGCTGCGGAGGGCATTGTTACGCCGCGTCCGTGGCTCACCATCAAGTTACAAGCGCCCCCTGGGTAATTCAAAGTGAGTAACATCGGTGCAGCCCTTATGGCGAAGATCACGGTCTATTTGCCAGCTGCATTAGAAGAAAAAAATTTAATTAAATCTATAATATTATAGATGTATTTTCAAATGAGAAAAACGTTTGCTGAAATTTGAATAATTGAATCTTATTAATTGAAGATAAAAATAAATAATTGATTTAATTACTTGAATAAATAATTTATAACTAATAATAAAAATATTTAATTTATAAATTAATAATTCAAATAATTGAATTAATTATTTCAAGTTTGTTGAATCTCATTTTATTCAGAAACCTTCAATGCAATCACATAAATTTGGCAATTCAATAATTATATTTCAAAATTCAAATTCAATAAAATAGAATCAATGCATAACCTAATTTTTTTATAACTAGAAATATTCCTCATGGGTTTTTTTAGTGTGGTTCAAAAATGAAACAAATTTTGTTTAATTCTTCACATTTAATTCTAATAGTGTTGTAATCAAATTATAAAATTTACTTAATTAAATTCAAAGTTCTATTTTAATATTTTACTCAAGTTAACAAGTGTGATCCCAATAAAGCATTTGCTATATATATGCTCGCACGTATAATATTTTATCTTAACATATTTTAATTGTACAGAAATTTTACATTAAAAAATAATAATAATAAAGAATCGCAAGAAAATTAATTATGTTAATTATATAGTAAACGAAGTGTTAATATGTTTGAAGAAAATAACTCATGATAAATTGTTTAATTATTTATAATTACTTTAGCAATTTTCTAAACTTAAAAACTGTTATAATTAGTATAATTTTCGTCTAGTGTTTATTTATTCTTTCTGTCACCATTAATCTATTCAAGGACACTAACACATAAAGGAATATACAGAATTTTTAATTAAAATTATTGTAACTAAAAAAATTAAATGTCTACTGAAATACTACAGGCCACAATATATCTGCATAATGTAACGTCTCGGTCTATACTAGACCTAAACAGACTTCAAGACAAGGGCCACTTTCAGGT
Organism: Caerostris extrusa; assembly: GCA_021605095.1. Classification (NCBI taxonomy): domain Eukaryota; kingdom Metazoa; phylum Arthropoda; class Arachnida; order Araneae; family Araneidae; genus Caerostris; species Caerostris extrusa. The sequence continues at coordinate 26,564 of BPLR01006190.1, forward strand.
TCATGGAAATACTTTAATTTTTATTTACAATTATCACACATTATATATATATATTATGATATCTTTACAAAGAAATGAAAATTAAAGATATAATTTATATAATGTGCCGGTCTGCATCAGGCCCTAATTATCAAACGGCGTGATACACGAAACCACAAGAGGCTCACTTTGTAAACAGGTGTAATCTCTGGCCTCTTCAATCACTTCGATGAAAAAGAGAAAAAATGACACTTCTTGTCGACTCGTCGCAGAAATTCTTCCTCTCCGTCTACAAAACTTCAGAAAATCCATCAAGAGCTGGGGTCAGTTTCCCTCATTCCCCATTGGGTAGACACTTCCTCAGCACATGAAGGGTCACCAATCACCATGCAACAAATCACGTATTCCATATCTCATCTGTAATTGTTTCGACCTGTAAAGATCGAACAGACAGACAATCCCTAATTTCATGATGTCTCATTATCCATGACAACACAGATTATCTGTTGTCATATTTGAGTGATAGGTTGTTCTCATTAGTACAAAACATTAATTGCATGCAATATAATTATCCACGGTACTGCTTATCTGCTGTCAGATTTGAGTGATAGGTTGTTATTATGTGATAGTTAAAGAATATGCGTTCCTTTCGAGAAAAATGCTGCAATGCAATTGATATAAATGACAAAACAGGACTAAATAAAAATGAAGCAATGTTTCATTTACTTTTTTTACGAATTCTACTATGTAGAAATTGAAAAAAGAATAATTATCTTACTTTTATGGAACGAAACTTCTCACGGAAATCCCTTTTATTTTACTCTATATAACTTTGGAAATGTCTGTGTCAAGTTCGCGAAAATCTTCTACTTCGAGTGTTAGGTTGCTCATGTCTCCTGCAGTTTCGACTGGCTTCAAGTGTCTTCTTATCACATCACGATGCAGTTCGCTCTCGATTCCCATCGACATAACTAGGATTATATTTTTCTCAAAAAGAATATTTGGATGCGTTTCAAAACAGCGTAAACTATTTCAGATAGAAAACAAATCGCGACATAAGGATGATAGCTGTCAGAACTTTATTCCCCACTTTGGATAAGTACTTCAGTATAGAAAAAATAGGAGAAGCTAACTGTGAATATAAAACTTGTTTGCTTGCATTTTCAAGTACAATATTTGTTTTTAATGTAGTCCTTTTGGGGTTCTCTATCGCGAATCTTAATCACTGAATTTTATATAAAAAATAGAATCATACATTAAAGCTTAGCTGAAAATTAGTAATAAAATATCATAGAAAAGAGAAAATAGTTGGATTTTTATTGTTCCAATTGTTATCATGCAGCATTTTTGTTGTTGTTTTGCTTTTGTTAGTTACAACAAATTCCATAAAAAGCCAAAAAATTATAATACTTGACAAGATTAAAATAATAAGGATGGATAAATAATATATAAAGAAAAATTAAATTAATAGATAAATAAAATAATAAATAAATAAAAATAAGAAGAATAAATAATAAGAAGAATAACAAAAATAATAGATATATAAAAATAAAAAATTCATTTTTTAAGAAAAACCCAGAAAAAAAGAATATAAAAAATATAACATAAAAAGTAAGAAATATAGATATCAGAAGATATAAGATAAAAATAATAAGTAGTAAAGTCATAAAAGAAGTAAGATAAAAAAGAATACGAGAAACAAACTTTGGTGTAATACAACAAAATTAAATAATACGTTTACAACAACAACAACAAAAGTTTCTGAAATATTTAACAAAAAATATATAGTATAATAAAAAATTAGCGCCCTAGTCATGGTTCTGTGAAACAGGCGCCACTGGTGAGCTTCAGGGCTGAGGTTCAATGGTTTTGGCGGCATTGCTGTAGACACTGTTCCACGAGAGGCTCTATAGTGTTTGTGATGCTCAGCAACATGCCTCATTATCCAGGCTACTTGGGAGAGTTTTCCTTGTCTTCTCCCATAGATCCGCAAATGCAGAGTAATTCCCTTAAAATTGCTCCTTAATGTGCACTGCCTTCTGTCATCAGCAACACGGATCCAAGTCAGACTTCTACCTACGGGTGCTCCATCACAACAGAAGCCATTCCCTTTCCTCCATCCAAGAGTAGACTACTCATGGAACTGTCCGTCCCTTGCTGCTGGACACTAAGAATAGACAAAAACGAAAATTAGCGGCAATACAAGTTGAATAATTTAAACAGAATATATTTATCATTCTAGTTATACTTTTATTGTTTAGCATAAATTCTTCATCGAATCATTATTTTCACTTTAAACTCTGCATAAAATCTGAATTCATCAAAAAGCCAATCATTTAGGCATTGTTTGGTTTCGTAGAAAAAGTTTCAAAAAATTTGAAAAATTCAAACTGATCATGTTTCTTCCAAAAAAATTTTTACTTCGGACATTTAAGAACGTTTTCATAAATGCTAAAAAACATAAAACACTGGTAGGTCAAGTACAGATCTCCAAATCACTTTATTTAAAGACATAGTAAAAAGCTTAATTGAGCAGTTTTTATTGTGCTGGTTTCTACAGAATGGCAGTTTCCAACCAGTAAAAGATAATTAGATTCACAAGTATAGTTCACTCCAAGGTCGAAGATTTTCAGAGTTTTCGAGTCTACCACGAATCTAAACACGATGTCTGCGGCAGATCTTAATTATCACACGACGTGATACTTGAAATCACAAGGGGTTCATTCTGAAAACATGAGGAAACTCCAACCTGTTCAGTCACTTCAGAGAAAAGAAAAACAATGTTTTTGATCGACTCTCTTTCTTCTTCACCAAAAGAAATTCCGTTTAAAACAATTCGACAAGAGTGGAGGTCAGCTTTCCTCACTTCTGCCCTGTGAAGGCAAACAGACAATAATTAATTTTATAAGGTCTCATTATCCATGATACTGAATATCTGTTATCATATTTGAGTGACAGGTTGTTCTCATTAGTACAAAACACTAATTGCATGTGATATAACTATCTATATATAATACAGATAAATAGTCATATTACATGCAATTGCTATATATATATATATATATATATATACTACATGCTATAACTATCCACGGAACTCCTTATCTATGTCGCATTTGAATATTTGTACTTGTTAAAGAATATAAATTCCTCCCTCTCCTTGGAACGAAGTACCACAACTCTTCGTTGGAAAAAAATTCTACCCCATGGTCTGTGCAATAAACTCCAGTTTGTCCAAATCTTTATGTGAAGAGATCGACAACCTCTATAAAATATTACTATTGCTCAATAACTAAATTGATCTTAAGGAAAACTACTCACAAGATTGTGTGAATTTAAAAAAATGCATTTTTTTGAAGAATATTCTTTTAGTTCAAATTTCGTATAAAGGGTAATTACAACTGCTTGCATAGATGTTTGATATTTTTCCAGAAATAAATAAATTTAAAATAGGATTACAATGGTACAGTCCTTTAAAGTATCTACTAAAATCGAGACTATGATAAAAAAAAATTGATTTTCGTTAATATTGTAGAGTAAGTCAGTGAGAAATTACCCCTTATCTGAAAACCAACTGAAATTGTCAAAAGAAAAAAAAAAAGAAAAGAATAACCAACTTAAAAGTTTTTAAAGTGTCCTTCAAACTGCTTTTCAAATGGGCAATAGCGAAGATTTTCAAATACATTCGATCAATTATTCTTTCAACAAGCCGAAAAACTATCAGTTTTTGAGATCGAAATACTATTCCAACCTTCAATTGATTCTCCTTTCCAATCTTATCTCATAAAGAGAAATCGATTGATTTCTGCGCAGCCATGAATGAAGACTTCCAAGAACTCAATTGAGAAGAAGTAATCAATCGAAGTAAAAATATTTATTGCCTTTCACCCATACAGAGATCTTTGAAAGAGTCTTTTGCATAAATTAAGGAAAATATCGGAATAAATTTGGTACTTGTCACGATTTGATTAAGCAGCTGGTTAACTTAAGATCATTGCTATTTAACAAAGACAAACTTTTTGCATAATGGAATTGGTGAGAGTGATGAAGGTATTCATAAATGAAAAGTTTTTACCAAAGGGCTCATTTCAAGAATCAAATAGTTTTAATGGCATTTAAAAATAAAATGATGGGTCTTAAGGGCCGAGTGTCTAGTGCTCTGGCTCTCGGTACCACAGGGTTCGAGTCCCGGTGGCACCATGGAGGTTTGTAATGGTTCGTAATCTATTTTAAGCCTTAGGTCCTAGTCTCATAGGACTCTAATAGAGTCCCTTATCCGAGTCAGACTCTCACCTACATCATTCCCAAACTGCATAGGGCCAACTCAGCTCTAGGCACAGTGATATAGTGTGGTGTGGTGTACTAGTAGTAGTAATTTGTGTATAATAATAAAATTCCTGTTCATTTTCTAATGAATCATTATGTTGAACATTTATAATACAAATCTGAGAAATGTAGCTTGTAATTATGCTTCCTTCTATACGTTGGCAAGAGTGCCCCCCCTGGCGTTCAAGAGAATGGTCAGTCGACCTCAAGTCTCTTATGCGAGAGGAAGTCGAGATGTTTGTAGTCTCCACCATAGGTCCCGGACTATATGGTCGTAGAGCATTGTCTTGAGTTTTAGTCAGTCTTCAGCCGTCGTGGTTCTTCGCCAAAGAGAAGTTGCATATTACCCTTATCCATGACCAGCCGCCTGCGAGGGGGTCTCTTGGACCTGGTGTTGGCTTTTCTACACCAGGGGGATTAATAATGTAACAACAATAAAATGATACTAGTTTGTTTCTTGCTTCGATTTTTCTTAGTACGTACTGTAAAGTACTATTTTATTGATTGTTGTATTTATGTTTGAATAGCATGGCATTTACTATACTTGTACATTTATAAGAAATATTTATTAAACGTATGAAAGTTTTAAATGTTCTATTTTGCAAGTCTTTTTTTTTTATTCAAAACAAACAGGTTTTCACTTTTTTTTGAAATTTCGATAAAATATTCTCGTTTATCAAATTATGATTTGTAATGTTATTCATGCGGCCTGATGGCCGAGTGTCTGGCTCTCGGTACCACAGATTTTGGGTTCGAGTCCCGGCGTTGCCATGGTTGTTTGCAGTTGTTCTGAATCCCTTTAAACCGTAGGTCCCGGTCTAATATGACGCTGGGAGTAGGGCTGATAACCCTACCCCTTAAAAAGAAAAACATCTCTCGTCTCGAAATCTGCCAGTAAGCAGATCAGCCTTTGGTCCTCCATGGGGCTGTTTTGCCAACGAAGAAAATGCATGTTATTTATAATTATTGTTATTACCTTTCAGATATGTATTGTATCCCAACGAAAAATTAAAATATGTAGTTTAATTCATATACATAGCTTCATATATGTTAAATTATTTGAAAAAGAATTTTTTAAGAAAAACTTTTTTTTATCACATGATTTTGAAATAAGTTACTCATACCTTAATAATTTTCATCTACATTTATTTTTTATTTTTTACAAATGAAAAAAAAAAATTAAAAGTATATTTACTGAAAAGGTTTAATAATCCGAACTTATATATAAAAATGTCTCAAATTTAAAAATTATCGTATCTCTTATTTCCTGAAATTCTATTTTATCTAAGCCGGGTAATCCGAAACTAGTATTAGTAACTATTATTAATAATAAATAGGATAAAGCATATTTTAAAGCATTTAACAAGCGATGACAATGATTGTATTAAGTAATCAATTATTAGGAAAATTCTCGATGTCTATCGCTACTGTAAAATAGATTAATTTGTTAATTTCTCATGTCTAGAAAACGTTTTCTTACTAAGTAATCACACACTTTTTATTAGTAGTGAAATCCCTTCTTTTCATTTAAGCAAAGTTTTTCTTTTTTTTTTTTTTTTTATTACATAAAGATGTTTTATTCTACAATAGTAAGTAGGAAATACAGTTCAATATGATTTATTTTTAATACTAAGCAGTTTTTTTTTACAATTTATATTTGAATTTGTGGTTAACAATCTTTGTTAAAGCAGGATTTCATTTTTCTCATGTGCGTAAGCATTTTAAAACCTGGCATGTCTTTGAACAGTTTACACTTTATGCTGTTTTAAAGAATTTTGATTTGTTATTTTAAACTGAGAGGACATTAGAAGGATTTGATGTTTCTCCTTACAGCAATACATTAAGGCCTTATAAAATTATACAAATTCATGTAGTAAAAGAGAGTTTTGCATGGAAAAATGTATTAAAAAAAAATACGAGTATATCAATTTTCAGAAGGAAATTTCTATGGACTTTGTCAACATTTCGCATTTCAAGCAAACTGATTAATAGAATGGGAGAATTGAATAAATTTTGTAGAAGCATTCACAATTTGCATTGCAATTGAAATAAACTCTTGGCAAAGACTGGAGGAAAAAACCAGGAAAAAATCTCATTAAAACTTTTAATTTCACTATTCTTGTCTTATACAAAGAATTCTCTTTTCACATTTTCACCTAGGCTTCAAAAGAACTAATTAAGAAAGTCTTTCATTCTTAAAGAGATTCTTAAAAAATTAAACTCCTATTCTTCAGGAAATGAAATTCAGAGTAGGCATACTAACAAACATTTAAATGAAGCTTTTATTTATTTAAAGCGGCTACAAAAGTAACAATTTCTGCCGTCTATAATTCTTTTTACATTGTGCATAATATTTCTTTTTTTATTTATTTATTTAAAAGAAAAATTATGTCTATCGTGTTAAAAATTAATAAGCTTTTATAAAACGTTTTAAAATTTTAAGTTTTTTTTTTTTTTTTTTTTAATATAATTTTTTATATTTTATTGCTCTTGTAATTTTAGCTTCTTGATTTAATCTTTTCAGTAGACTCTCTTTTTTATCTCTTTTCTTCAACAACTAAACATTTTTACATGCATCGACCTACTTTCTGCTTTTTTTATTTAGATACCGCATTAAATCAACTAATATCAAATCCATTCCAGTTTTAATTCTGGATCCCAAATTATTCGTATAAACGCAATTTTACTTCAAAAACATTTTTTAACATGGGAAAAGTTGTAGCATTGAAAAAGCATTGCTGTAGAAAAGTTGTAGTATATGCTTTGACAAGTACATAATAACAACCTATCACTCCAATTTGACAACAGATAAGAAATGTTGTGAATTTTATATTACATGCTGTTTTGTACTAATGAGAACAACCTTTCATTCAAATCTGATCGAAGATATTCAATGCCATGTATAATGAGACTCATGAAATTAGCGATTGCCTGTGCGACCCGCATACGTCGAAACAATTACAGATTGAATATGGACTATACTACGAGTTGTTCCATCGTGATTGGTGATAGATCATGAGCTGAGAAATGTCTTCTCCAATATGAAATGAGGGAAGCTGGCCCCCTTTGACGAATTTTCTTGAAAGGAGATTTTGGGAGGAAGAAAGGAGAGAGTTCTGCGACTTGTCGATAAAGAGCGTTGATTTTTCTCTGAAGTGACTGAACAGGCTGGAGTTTCTGTTTTCAAAGTTAGCCACTTGTGGTTTCATATACCAAGCCTTGGATAATTGAGATTTAACGTAGACTCAAGAACTCAGAAAATCTCGGAACATAGAGTGAACTGTACTTGTGATTTAATCGTGCACTTGTGGATCTTGTTTATATTTTTGATTTTATTTCTTTGTATAATAACTCAAGGTTTCTGTATTTGTATATAGATATGCAGTGCTTATAAATAAGTAAATAAAATGAAAGCGTTCCATCGTCAGCTTCCTTGAAGCCTTTATAGGTCTATAGGCGCAGACGGTACATATATATATATATATTAATTTCCTAGAAAATAAAATAAATTGCCATACAATATTTTTAGTACATTTAATTATATTAATTATGCGTTATATAATTTTATTGATTTATAAAGCATCATTCATATAATTTTTATATATTTAAGTTAAACCAACTGTTAAGCAAGAAATATTTACATTATTATCTTAAAAATACATATTACATTGTCCCGAACAATATTCCTTCTACAATTAAATAGATTTCTGCTGCTGAACTTTGCATATATGTAATTTCTAATTTGTTACATATTAGCTTCCTTGTAATAAATTATGAACATGAACTCCAGAAATATTGGCAGCATATTATAAAACCATTAAATTTTTCAATAAACTAAATTCAGAATTGTATAATATATAACTGATATATTTTTAAGAAATAAAAGCATTTTTTTATTATCAAAGAAAGAGCATTTTTTTAATGCAGATAATAATAAAAGTTATTATTTGCTTAGTTAATAAGTTCAATAAGAGATTTTAGCAGCTGTTACTGAAATAAATTATGACAGACTAATATTTTTTAAATCATTTTTTGTATACTATTTTTTTCTGTCGAACAGTCGGTTTTATCTTGGAATGTTAGTTGTTTCTATCTTATTATTTGTATTTATTTTGTATGATATCTGTTGTCTTTTTTAAACTTGACATTGAAATAAATAGCTGTCGCGTTGTAAAATTTATTCCTTTTTAATTTATTAATTTGTCTATTCTGATTTATTTTTATACTTACCAACATTTTCAATTCCACTCTCTGTTTCTTAAAATCACTTCATATTTCTCGAAGAGTGAGAGTCATCATGACAAATATTGCAACTCCATAATGAAACTCAATTATGCTTCTCCATTTTACGAACCTTAACGAAAAATTAAGAGTGTCAAATAAACGCTGTTCGTTACGAACGAGAGTATCATCATATTACTGTTTGTTTAATTATAATGCCCACGACGGCGTTGCTCATGACTTTTTGAAAGGATGATCAAAATGCAAGGAATTAACAATGCTATCTAACTAACAGAGAAAAACTTTCCTTGTTAAATTCTCGTTACAGCTGCAGCTGAAGTCATTTGACTGTACATTTATAACTGGATTTACTGGGGAACGTCGTTTGTTTTTCTTATTTTATCGAAATGTGAGTCAGTTCTTTTCGAATAAAATCAACAGAATTAAACAAATGAATTGGCACTGATTAATTAACAAGTAGATTGCAGCTGTTGGAACATGCCGATAGACTGTTGCGCTGCTTCTAAAGATGCACCTTCCTTTAAAAGATGACACCTAATTTTAAACATGATTCTCAAAGATGAAATGCAACAAGGAAAGCATCAAGACTCCAAAATAAGGAAGAATCGATTCGTGAAGTGCATGTTTGTGTGGGTTTTAATTTATAGAAGGAGATTAGAATATCTTAAAAGTTCTGCTTTTTCGATTGATGTGCTATTGGATGGCCTAAAAATGGAACATAATCTTCCTGTATCCTTTATTTTGAAATTTAATAAAAAATTAGTTATAATTTTTCCCACATTCTATTATTATTATTATTATTATTTTCTGCAGTTGATACTATTTTGAAAAAGAATAGAATTTGTAAATTTATTATGTATAAAGTTGAAATATTTGATTCTCCTTCAGTCAAGAAAATTGAGACATTTAAATACAACAAGCTTAAAAAAAGATTTATCGGTATTATTTTAAAATATAATTTTCTTATATTAAAAAAAATATTTTTATTTTAAAATTACGATTGAGTAAAAATATCTAACTTGCTGACAATTTAAAAGTTCTGTTTCTTCAATTGATGTACTATTGGATGGCCTAAAACAAATTTATCATAATCTTCATACTTTATTTTGAAATTTAATAAAAATGAGTAATACTTTTCCACAAATTATAATATAATTGTTAATATTATTATTATTTTCTCCAGTTAATCCTATTCTAATAAAATTAAATAGTAATAATGAGTTAAATATTTTTTAAGGAATGCATTTTCTTAAATGTAAAGTTGAAATTTTTTTGTTGCTAGTTCAGTCAAAAAAATTGAGACTTTGAAATACAAGAAAGAAATTTAATTTATCTGTATTTTTTATAAAATATAAATTTTCTTACGTGATCATCCATGCACAATAGCATTTATAAATCAATGTAGTAGTTTTAAATTAGGATTGAGTAAAAAAATCTTACTTGCTGACAATTTAAATTTTAAATGGAAATAAATAACATTGACACATCAATAGTTGTTTATTATTTAAAAATTTAAGAAAAAAAAAGCTTTTTTTTTGTTTCTGTCTCATTTTTTGTAATTGTGAACCATATTTTTTCCCACGCCTTATGCTGCTGGTCCAGAGGCTAGCACTCTGGCCTTAGGTATAACAGGCTTCAGGTTTGAATACTGGCTATGGCATGAATGTTTGTGACTGGTTCGAAATCACGTTAAAACTGTAGGTTCTGGTCTAATTAGTGTAAAGTGTGCACAAAAGTATCATAGAGCGACAATCAAACCAAATCAAACGCAACAAATCAGGTTGCCGAGTTATAAAATTTATTCCTTTAATTTTACATTATTTATTTAATTTATTTAGTAATTACTTTTATTCTTACCAATATTTTCAGTTCCACTCACTGTTTTTAAAATCACTTCCTATTTCTTGAAGAGTAGGGGCTACATCAAATATCGCCAGCCCAGAATGAAACTCAATTACTTTTCTGCATTTTACGAACCTTAACGAAAAATTAAGAATGTCAAATAAACGCTGTTCGTTACGAATGAGAGTATCATCCAATTACTGTTTGTTTTAATTATAATGCCCACGATGGCGTTACGCATGACTTTTTGAAAGGATGATCAAATGCAGGGAATTAACAATGCTATCTAATTAACAGAGAAAACTTTCCTTGATAAATTCTCGTTACAGCTGCAGCTGAAGTCATTTGACTGTACATTTATAACTTGATTTACTGGGAAACGTCGTTTGTTTTTCTCTTATTTTATCGAAATGTGAGTCAGTTCTTTTCGAATAAAATCAACAGAATTAAACAAATGAATTGGCACTGATTAATTAACAAGTAGATTGCAGCTGTTGAACATGTCGATATACTGTTGCGCTGCTTCTTAAAGATACATCTTTCCTTTAAAGATGCCACCTCATTTAAATCTCTCAGACAAAATGCAACAAGGAAAATATACATAGCGCCTCTTAAATAAGGAAGAATCTGTACATCAGATACATATTTATGTGAGTTTTTAATTTATAGAGGGAGATTAACATTTTCTTAAAAATTTCTGCTTTTTCGATTGATGTATTATTGGATGGCCTAAAAATATTTACCATAAACTTCTTGTATTTGTATTTTGAAATTTAATAAAATGAACTATACTTTTTTTCATAAATAATATTTTTATTAATTATTATTATCTATATTATTAATTATTATTAACTCTATTATTAATAATTATTAATTCTATTATTAAATCTAATATTGGATACTATTGGATACAAAAAAAGTACCATAATCTTCTTGTATCCTTTTATTTTGAATTTTAATAAAATGAAATTTAATGAAATTTTGAATTTCAATAAATACTTTTTTACAAATTCTATTATTAATATTATTTTCTTCTTTAGTTAATATTATTTTTGCTAAATAGAATAAATTGGTGAATAATTATTTTTAAATAAGGTATTTTCTTATGTGTAAGGATTGAAATTTTTGTTGCTAATTTAGTCAAGAAAATGAGACTTTGAAATACAACAAGCCTTGAAAAAATTTAATTCATTTGTATTTTTCAAAAATTTAACTGTTCTTGCAAGTTCTTGGCTACAAAAATAATTTACCATAATCTTCTTGTATCCTTTAATTTGAATTTAATATAAATGAGCTATATTTTTCATTAATTCTAATTAATGCTATATAATTATTAATTACTATTATCTCTATTTATTAATTACTATTTTGAAATTTAATAAAATGAATTATACTTTTTTCAGAAATTTTATTATTGTTAGTACTATATTATTATCTCTAGTATTGTGATCAATTCTCTTCTCAAAAATATTATTGGGTTCAATAAAATTTTCCATAATCATATCGTATCCTTTTATTTTGAAATTGTAAAAATGAATTATACTTTTTCAGAAATTCTATTATCGTTGTTATTATTAATATTATTATTTTCTCCAGTTAATCCTATTTTGATAAAATAGAATAGAATATGTGAATTAATTACTTTTAAGTAATGCATTTTCTTATTTATCAAAGTCGTTTTTAAATTAGGATTGAAAAGAAAATATCTTACTTGGTTAATGTAATTTAAATCAGTGGAAGTAAATAACAATGACACATTTAGACTTGCTTTTTGTTTAAATTTTTAAGAAAAAAAATATTCAGTGAACATTTACAATTAATAATATTTTTCAATTATTTATTCAATAATTAATATTATTGTTAATGAAACATTAAATATATTTGCAAATAATAAACTTCAAGTATAATTTTAAAAAATATGAAGATATTATTACTACTGCGTTTTCAGATAAATATATATGAAAAAAATTTTTATTTTAGTTTGTTTTATCAGTTAATTAAAGCAGCGAAGAATATTATTTTTGAGGAGTTTTTAAATTAACTATTTATTTTAAATCTAATTTAATATATCTTTTTCTATTATGAAAGGGGCGTCATAATAATAAATTAAATTTAAGAAATTTTCATTCATTTTCATTTTTTCTGAACATACATAAAATTAAATACAACATCATCTTAAAATGGATAACACTTTATGCTAACTTTTTTATTTCATATGAAAAATTCAATCATACTCAATTAAACACATTTTTATCAAAACATTCTAACAACATTTTATCTCATTTAAAACAACATTTTTATCTCATTTTATTCTTTTATCAAAACTAATTCAAACCAATCTACCACTTTAATCTGAATAGTAAAAAAAAAAAAATTTAGTTTAGTTAAATTAAATCAATAATTCGATTTCTTAATAATTTTTTCCTCAGAATCGCTGCATTCATTTAATAACAACATGTAAGTTATGTCTTGTAATATCGAATCTGCACAATACAAATGGTAGATAAATAAAAATAAATATATAATGTTAATATAGAAATAAAATAATTACTCTCAAACAATTGAAGCTTGTTTATTCAGATGATTTTTTATCGTAATGAATGTAATTATCCTTAATCAAATCCATAAATAATAAATTTAATGTTTTTATTTAGGAGATTCTAATGTAACTCATTAAATAAAATTATAACATTTAACGTTACAATTTAATTCTCTAATGTTATTATTCTTTTTAATCTTGTGTCTAGCCAAAACGTTACGTGTCTAGACATGTGTACATATGTAGCTTGATTTAATTTTTTCTTAATTTAAAGCTCGTTATTAAAATATTAATTAAATTAATTGTTTCAAATATTTAATTTTTTGTAGTTAATGTCGTCACGATCTTTTTAATATTTTTTTTTTTTCTTTCGAATATTTTACTATATAAGGTTATTTATATTTTAATTTCTAATTGATTTTTTTATTTATAAATAGTTATTCAAAATAATTTATCTTTACAATTTGACAAACTACAATTCTTAATCACTATCAGATTGAGATTTGCTCTTGATTCTTTTGCCAAAGTGGGGCCTGATGGTCGAAAGATTAAAAGCTAAACAGATTTTCAACTCGAGTCCTGGTGGGGCCTGTTTAGCCCTCGTGTGCACAAGAAGAACGTAGAGCGACAAACCAAACCAAACGAGTCCCGGTGGTGCCATGGATGTTTTTAGTGCATCGGAATCCACCTTAAATTGTGTGTCCCGGTCTATATGATTGACCATTGAGCTAGAGATTTTCACCGTAAAAAAACCGTTCTCACCGTTAAAAATCGTTCACTTCGCATTTTGCTATTTTTGATTCACCTTTGATATAAAAATAAAATTTGCTTCGCTACCTATTTTCTTTTCAGATGAAAAATATTTTGCTCCACACTTCCTCGGCTGGGGCTCCGGAGAAAGCCCCGATGCATCTCCCGCCCGATTTCTTCCTCACTGGGGAAGCTCTTTGATCTCACCTTGCGAACTGATCCCGAAGAAGGCGAAATCAGCCAGGCGTTGTTTTCGAGTCAAAATCGGCAAACAGAAAAATAGGGTAAGCTTGCAGTTTCGGTTTTCCAACGCTACATAGCTTTTTCCCCCATGTAACTGCAACCGCGTAAAGAGAAGGGGATTTTGTGAATGGAGACAAAAGGGGGTTTTTTTTTTTTGCAGGATTACAGTGAAAAGGAAAAATTGTAGTTCAAAAATTATCTGATACCTTTCTTTTTTTAACATATAACTTTTCACTCTTGTTTATTTTCAGCATACTTGTAACACTTGTTTCAGATTCATAATATAGAGCTGCATTATGAATTCATAAATTGAAGACGTGGCTCCATGATCAACGTGTGCCGCTGGTGAGCATTAGGAAGGAGGTTCAATCTATGGAGTGTTTTTGGTGACACTATTTTTAAAAAATGAGGTGGCTCAATGAAGTTTGGAATGTTCAGCACCTTGCTTTGTGAGTCGGACTACCTAGTGCGCGAATTTTGATTTTCTCCAATACGATACACAAATGCCGGGTAGTTACCCTTAAAAAAAGTCCAGTCCCTTCTACATCAGTGACTCGAGACAAGTCGGACTTCTACCCGCAGGTTTTCCATCACAACAGAAACTGGGATCGCATGGGAGAACAAACCGAAACTCCCCCACCAGGTAGTCAACGAGGCAAGATGCTGAATATGCCAAGCGCCATCGAGTCCCTCATTTTTTGATACAGTGTCTACGTGACATTGCAGCCAGCAGAATAAATCTCGCCCTTAATGCCTCACTGAGCCACGAGTCGGGCACGAAGAAAATTCTAGCATTAAGAATTTCTACACCTCTTCATCAATGAATAATTAAAAATATATTATAATAAATATATATATCATTGTATTTATCTTGTGCATACGTTTAACTTTGTTTCCCAAACTTTTATATTTGCTTGGATTAAAGTAACGACATATTCCGAGTTTAATCAGCCAGACTATGATATGCAAAAAGTTTCCTTTGTAAAATCTGTATTCGTGAACTATATATCTTTTTTTTTTTTTTCATAAAAGGTTGATTAAAAAGAAATGGGTTGGTCAAAAAGTTTTTAAAAAGTTTGTTAACCGTACATTTTGTTATTTTTATTTAGCGCCTTTCATATAAAAAACAAAAATTGTTCGGCAATCATTTTTTCCAAAGATAAAAAAATGTTACTCATATTCGTCGGGCAGCGATGCATCTCGCCTGATTTCTTCTCACCTGATTCTGATTTCTTCCTTTCCTTCGATCTCACCTTCCGAACTGATCCCGAGAAGGCAAAATCAGCTTTCATTCTTCGCTTTTCGAGTCAAAATCAGTAAGAAAATAGAGTAAGCTTGCAATTTGATTTTCCAACGTTACACAACTTTTTCCTATGTTGCTTAAAGAAAGGGGTTTTTTGTGAGTGTAGACAGAAAAGCGAAATTTTTGTTTTCCTTTGCCTGTATTACAGTGAAAGGAAAAAAAGGTAGTCCCAAAATTACCTGATACCTTGCTTTTTTTTCTATATAACTTTTTCATTCTGTTTACTTTTTCTGTATACTCATGAAATAGTTTTGATGGTTATTCAAATACTTGGTTCAGATTCATAATATAAAGCTGCATTATGAATTTATAAAGTGAAGACCCGATTCAGTGGCAACGTGCGCCGTTGGTGAGCGGCAGGGGTTGAATCCGCTGGCTGATTAGTGTAAACACTGTTTCATAAAACGGGGGCGTTTGGGGAAGTTCAGCATCTTGCCTCGTGAGTCGGACTACCTGGCCGAGACTTTTTCCAGGTTTTCTCCAGTACGATACTCCGCGGGGTTCCATGGATGATTGTAGTGGTTCAAGAATTCACATTAAACCGTAGGCTTATCGGTCTAATATGATTGCAGAGAAATGAACGTAGGGCCCCAACAACCCTACACAATAAATACAATACCTCCCTGCCTAGAAATTGCCAGTACGCAGACGCGTCTTATTTTGAAGCTGAAAGTTACAGCCAATGAAGAAGTAGTGTACGTGAAAGCACACCTACTTCAAAATCATTAGATTGAAGCTATTTTTTGAGACTTTTATGATTGATCAGTGTATGGAGTTCATTGAAGGCTTTTAATTTTATTTCAGATATTTTGATAAATTGAATAAAAAATACGAAATTTTTTTTTTTGTCTGAGTAAGATGTAGTACATCTTATTTACGAAATCAGTATTTAAAAATGAAATTCGCAATATTCAACAAATTTAAATACGAAGCATACTTTTATTTGTACTTGAATCTTTAAAAAACAAATATTTTTAAAATTTTTTTATTTCGTGTGTCTAATCCTATGTGTCCTGCAGTGTAGGACGGACATCTCATGAGTAATCTACTCACGGATGGAAGGTAAAGGGAGCTGCATTAGGAACCCTTAGGTAAAAAGTTCGACTTGGCTCGCGACGCCGAAGAAGGTGACAGTGCCTTCCGGGAAACTTTTGGGGGGGAACTACCTCACATTTGCTTATCGTATGAGGAAAAAAAGCCCGAAAACTCCCACCTGGTCGTCTGATTTAACGAGGCAAGTGGCTGAACATCACAAATGCCATCTCTTTCTTTTTTTTTTTAAACAGTATCTACAACAAAGCAACTAGCACAATGAATCTCAACTCACTTATGCTCACCAGTGGCGCACTTTGCCACTGAGGCACGAAATCGGGCACGAATAATAATTCCTAACGTTAAAAGAATTTTTACCCTTCTACATGAATGAATAATTAAAAAATATATTATAATAAATTTTAATCTCTGTATTTCTCGTGCATATGTTTCGCATTCATGTAAATTTGTTTGTATTAAACTAACGAAATGTCTCAAATTTTTATCAACCACAGTATGACAAAAATTTTCTTTTGTAAATATGTATTTGCAAGCTAAATATGACATTTCATAAAGGGTTGGTTAAAAATTCTTAAAAGTTTATGCCCAATTCAGATTTTTCTATTTTTTATTCGCTTTTTTATATAAAAACAAGAGTACTTCGGCACCCCTTTTTTTTCAAAAGATAAAAACTTTACTCATCCTCGTCGGTGGGGTCCCAGGAGGCAGCGATGCATCTTCGCCTGATTTCTTTTTCACTGTGGAAACCCTTTGATTCACCTTGCGAACTGATCGAAGAAGGCGAAATCAGCCAGGCGTTGTTTTCGAGTCAGAATCAGTAAACCGAATAATAGGGTAAGATTGCAGTTTTGGTTTTGCAACGCTGCATAGCTTTTTTCCCATGTAACTGCAACCGCGTAAAGAGAGGGGGGTTTTGTGAGTGTAGACAGAAAGTGGAAAGTTATTTGCTTTTCTTGCAAGGATTACAGTGAAAGTGAAAAAAAGTGTAGTCCAAAAATTATCTGATACCTTTCTTTCTTATATAACTCTTCATTCTTGTTTACTGTTCTGTATACTTATGAAATAGTTTGATGGTTATTCAAATAATTGGTTTAGATTGATAATATGGAGCATAATATGTACTTTTCTACATACTTATTAAATACTCTTGCATACTTAAGAAATATTTTGATGGTTATTCAAATATTTGATTCAGATTCATACTATAGAGCTGCATTATAAATATATAAGTTAAAAATGTGGCTGAGTTGCAATGTAGGCCGATGGTGAGCATTAGAACAAAAGTTCAATCAGCTGGAGCTTTGTTGTAGACACTGTTTCAGGAATACGAGGAGACTCGATGCCGTTTCTGATGTTTAGCATTTGCCTCTTAAGTCAAACTGTTTGATGGAATTTTCCCGGTTTCTCCCGTACGATACTTTGCAGTGGTGTCATGTATGTGTCCAGTGTTTCGGAGTTCACTTTAAACATATGTACCGGTCTAATATGACTGTAGGAGCATTGCGCGTAGAGCTGATATCCTACACGGTAAAATGATAACATCTCCTGCCTAGAAAGCGCAACAGTACTTTCAGCCCCGTGGTGGGCTGTTGCGCCAATGAAAATTCTGTAAGAGAAAACACAACTAATTTAAAACCATTAGGATTGAAGCTGCTTTCGAAGCCATTAAAAATTGATCAGTATAGTATGTAAAAATTTTAATTTAATTATAGATATTTCGATAAATTGAATGAAAAAATACAAATTTTTTGTCTTTTAGGAAGATGTCATAAATGTTTTTTATAAAATCTGAAATTTAAATGAAATTTCCAATATTCAAAAAGTTTTAAGTACAAAAAACCGGCTTTTATTTGTCACTTGCACTTTCAAAAGACAAATATTTTGGACATTTTGTGACACATCCTCAGTGTCCACCCGAACGGGGACTAACACCCCATGAGTGATCTACTCATGGATGGAGGGAATAAGCAACTTTTGTTGTGATGGAGCAACCGTAGGTAGGCTCCATGTCGCTGAAGAAGGACGGTAATGCCTTCCGGGTGGACTTTTAGGAGCAAGTACCTCGCATTTGCATATCATATGGAGGCAAGGTGCTGAACATCACAAACGCCATCGAGTCGTCTCGTTTTTCTTGAAACAGTGTCTACAACAAAGCCGCCAGCGTAATGAGTCTCAGCCCTAATGCTCACCAGCTACTAGTTGCCTCCTATGCCAGGAGTCGGGCACGAAGAAAAACATTAAGAAACATTACGAATTCCAACCCCGCAACATCAATGAATATTTAAATATATATTATAATAAATATTTATCATTGCATTTATTGTGTATATGTGTAAATTTATTTCCATTACATTTAAATGTGTTTGTATTAAAGTAACGACATGTTTCAAATTTTTAATCAACCAGAGTATGACACGTAAAAATTTGCTTTGTAAATCTATACTTGAACTACATATAACATAAAATGTTGTTTAAAAAGTCACGAAAAGTTGCTCAATTCACATTTTTCTATTCTTGATTCCCCTTTCAAATAAAAACAAAATTGCATCGGCATCCATTTTTTTTTTTTTTTGTCAAAGATAAAAAAAATTTATTCATCTTCTTCGGCTGCGGGCCCAGGAGGCAGTGATGTATCTCCGCCCGATTACTTCCTCACTGGGGAAGCCCTTCTGATCTCACCTTCTGAGAAGGCGAAATGAACTAGGCATTGTTTTTGGAGTCAAAATCAGTAAACAGAAAAATGGGGTAAGCTTGCAATTTTGCTTTTCCAACGCTACACAACTTTCTTTCCTATGTTGTAACTGCAACCGCGTCAAGAAAGGGGGTTTTGGGAGTGTAGACAGAAAAGCGAATTTCTGTCTTTTCTTGCAGGATTACAGTGAAAGGAAAAATTGAGTCCAAAAATTATCTGATACCTTTTCTTTTTTTACAAGTTTTCATTCTTGTTTACTTTTCTGTATACTTATGAAATAGTTTGATGGTTATTCAGTTACTTGAATCAGATTCATAATATAGAGCTGCATTATGGATTTATAAATTAAAGGCATAAGTGATCGTAGTGAGCATAAGGACTGAGGTTCAATCCGTTGGCTGCTTTGTTGAAGACACTGTTTCAAAAAACAAGGAGAAACATTGGCATTTCGATGTTCAACTTCTTGTCTTGTTAATCAGACTACCTGGTGGGACTTTTCTTGGTTTTCTCCCGTACGATACTTACCAGTGGTGCTATGGATGTTTATAGTGGTTTGGAATTCACATTAAAATGTAATTACCGGTCTAATATGACAGTAGAGCATTGGGCGTAGGCAGACCGCCATACACCATAGAAAGGAACTTCTCCTGCCTAGAAATATGTCAATAAGCAGAAGGCATTGATTGAAGCTGCTTCGAAGCCATTAAAAACTGATCAATATAGTATGAAGTTCATTGTAAAATATTTAATTCTATTTTAGATGGTATTCTTTTATTAATTCTATTTTTAGGTTCGATAAATTGAATGAAAAATACGAATTTTTTGTCTTTAGAAAGATGTAATAAATGTTATTTATAAAATCAGAAATTTAAACGAGATTTCCAATATTCAACAAATTTAAATACAAAACCGGCTTTATTTGTCAATTAAACTTACAAAAAGACAAATATTTTTGACATTTTTGTGACACATCCTCAATGTCCAGCATAAAACGGGACTGACACCCCATTAGTAAACTTCTCAGGATGGAGGGAAATGAGCAGCTTCTGCTGTGATGGAGTACCCGTAGGTAGAAGCCTGACTTGGCTACTTTTCGCTAGGGCAGTGGCTTCCGGGAGGACTTTTAAGAACTACTCCGCATTTGCTTATCGTATGGAAGGAAACCAGGAAAACTTCCACCAGGTAGTCCGACCCAGATGCTGAACATCCCAAAAATGCCATCGAGGCTCCTTGGGTTTTGAAATAGTGCCTACAAAAGAGCCGTCAGCGGACTGAACCTCAGCCTTAATGCTCACCAGCTACTGCCACACAAGTCGGGCACGAAGAATAACATTCCTAACATTAAGAATTTCTACCCCTCTACATCATGATTATTTAAATATAGATTATAATAAATATTTATAATTGTATTCCCATGTGCGTATGTTTAAATTTGTTTCCCATACTTTTAAATTTGTTTGTATTAAAAAGTAACGACATGTTTCAAATTTTAAACAAAATATTGTGACATGCGAAAAATTTTTGTAAATCTGTATCTGATAGCTAAATATATCCTTTTTTATAAAAAGATGGTTAAAAAAAGTTTCTCAATTCACATTGTTCTATTTCGGTATTCCATTTTTCATATAAAAACAATATTGCTTCGGCACAAATTTTTTTAAAGATGAAAAAACTTTACTCTTCTTCGTCGGCTGGGGCCCCAGGAGGCAGCGATGCATCTCCGCCTGATTTCTTCCTCACTGGGAAGCCCTCTGATCTCACCTTCTCAACTGATCCCGTAAAAGGCGAAATCAGTCAGGCGTTGTTTTCAGTCAAAATCAACAAACAGAAAAAGTAGGGTAAGCTTGCAATTTTGGTTTTCCAACGCTACACAGCTTTTCCCATGTAACTGCAAAACCGCGTAAAGAAAAGGGTTTTTGGAGTGTAGACAGACTCTTACTCAACTGCTCAAAAATAATTGGAACTAATAAAGATTGTTGCAAAAAGACTGTAATCATTTATACTTTAATTAGCATGGTGTTATTTTTAAAGAAGAATCTTCCATTTTAGAAAAAAATGATGCATTTTTATAAGAAAAAAAAAATTTCTTAATTGCGATTTCGCAATCCCATTAGTAAACCAAAAGGAACAACCGCAGTGGTCTTCTGATTTTGGAGACACCAGATGTTCAACAAGAAAAAAAACTCTGTTCTAGTTTTTTGTCTTTCTTTTAAATAAATAACTCTCGAAGATTAAGCGTAGCGTTCAAAGTGCTTCCGCATGCGTTAAAACATTAGTTTTCCTCAGAGTAATCTTCTGAACAACAAATAAATAATCACCAAAATTGGAAGAATTTCATTTTTTTTCACCTCCATTGTCTAAATTATATCTCAAATTTTCTCTGTTTTTTTTTTTTTTTTTTTAATACAAAAGTCTTTCTTATGAGTTGTTGTTATTATAATATGTTGGTTTGCATTTTTTCATTCAACCAATTTTCAGTTTATTTTATGGACTGAAAAATACAATAATTTTAAAATATTCTCTTATATAACTGTTTGTGAAGAAAGAACTAGTATAAATCAATTATTCATACCATTTTTTATTAATTATAGCTAAACTATCGGTATTTTATTGATTATCGGTAGCTTTTTATTGATTATTTTAGATATTTTTTTTATTTTATTCATATAAATTATACAGAATATTTTTTTCACAGTAAAATATTGTTATTAAATGAACTAAAAATGTAAAAAATATTTTAACTTGACATTGTAAAGTCTCGGCCAGTACTAGACTTTTAAAGAAAAGGGCCACTTTCAGGTGCATGGGAAAACTATAATTTTTATTTACAGACGTCTATATATATATTTATAGAACTCTATTTGCACACAAATGAAAATTAAAGATATAAAAATAGATACACAATTTTAATTCTATCAAGGACAGATATTTTTAGATCACCAATCACGATGCAAAAACTCATAGTGTAGTTCATATTCTTCTGAACGCCCTGTGGCGTCAGTTAATCTAAACTCTCACTCGAGAAGAGCACAGCGAAATCGGGCTCTTCTGTTGAGAAACGTTTAGTTTACGGTCTCTAACCCCAGAGGAAATATATTTAGCTCTACCCTGCGTATTAGGTGGCCTGCAGTCTCTTACCCGAAAAGGAAGTATATTTCGTGCATCCTGGCACGAAATCTGAGTATCTGGTGTCTGGTTTGTGAAGTATAGTATCTGAGTATCTGAGTATCTGGTTTTGTGAATTCCTGCCACAAATCTGAAATTATGTCTATATGAATTATGAATTATGAATTATGAAATTATGATTATATGTCTCTAATTACATTTGTGTGCTGTTTGTGCGTCTGTAAAAAAGCCGTGAGTTCTCCAACCTGCACCCCAAGTATCTCAACTCAACCACACCCAGTTGCAATCCGGGTAACCCAGCCTGCACACTACAATCTATATTTTTGAATAACAAATGATTCTAAGTTTTATAGTTGCATGTGCTAAAATAAAGTATTATCATTAATATAATTCGAGTGCATGAGCTTCGAATGAAAATAGATGATTACGTGTATTTATAAAAAATGTGCAACTCTGTTTTTATAGATACTGTGAGTTGCTGAGTTATGAATTTTGAAGATAAAGGTAAATTTCTCATTTCACATTTCTCAAAAATATTATCATCAGAAATCACTTACCAAGATATTCCAAGAATAAAAACGAAAATCAATATATATATAGTGCAATTATGCATATTAGTTAGTCACACTCTCATCCAGAGAGGAAGTATATTTGTGCATCCTGCGCGTAACTGAGTATCGGGAAGAATCGACACAAAAGTGGAATCCTCCCACAAATATATAATTATGTGTCTTTAAATTCGTTAAATATTGTATGTCTGTAATGGTAGGTGTGTAGTGTTTCTGAGTAGTTTTAGCATTGTTTATTTTGTGTTTGTAAGCGTTTGTGCTATTTAGTTTGTCATAATATTGTATTATACCACTAATCAAGAATTGGTATGGCTGAGCAAATCTAATTTAAGGCGTATTAGAATATGCATTTAGTAAACTTATCGAGTGTTTTAATGTACATCAGTACATAATTTTCATAAATGCTTCTTTATACTTGTTGAAAAATAGAATTATTTATTGTTTCCTCATCCGTTGAAAAATCATTTCAATTTCAGAAATCTTTCTCAAGAGAAATAATAAAAACAAACATCTTAAAAGCCTTCTTATTGTCTTTCAGAAAACTTTTAAAAATTCTGGGAAAAGATATCCACAACAGTGTACGTTCAAATTGAGTAGATTTCTGTAAAAGTAATGTAATTTGAAAATGATTGCACAGATTTCGTTGTACATGCGACAACCGTTCTTTCGTTTAACTAGTCGTTCCAAATGCAACTCCACGGTTAAAAAATAAAGAAATAAATGCTGTAAAAATACCACAGATTATTTTGGGACTCTTTTTAGGTTGCAGAGAGAATTTGTTGTAAGACGAACACTTGATGTGAGTATGGAAGAAGAAAAAAAATTTTTAATAAAGGAAAATATGTTTCTTAACTTTTTTTTTTTTTAATGTTAATGCGAAAAATGTCGTGCCCTATTTAACTCCCAGATTTCTTCTATTTCAACAGGATATGACTTTCTGGGGTAGAATTTATTTTACGGAGTTGAAGTGGAAGAAGAAATGTTTCTCCTGAATGAATATCGCTTCTCCATTTGCATAGGCGCGTGTCTGTACTATTTTGATCACAGAAAAATATTCGCGGGTGTTTTCCAAAGACTTGTATTTGCATTAAAGACGGAAATTGAAAATGTTGGTTTTCTAATAAGAAATATAACTGACAAGGAATAATAATAATATATTGAAGATTTATATTAAAAATGGGCTTTAAAAAATGAATACTTTTCATCATAACGCATCTGAAAATAGCATTTTTAATATGTTAGTACGATACTTTCAGTGATTATTTTAAATAAAAAATTTAACAAAAAAAGAATAATTGCAGACAATATTACAAAATACAAAAATCCAATATACAAAATTGGTAGATTCAGTAAATTTTTAAAATCACATTTTTTGTATATAGACATTGTTTTTCTCCAGCATTGCATTATTGCCCAATGGAGTGTAACAATTAAAACAATTGTTATAACTAAATAAATACAGATAGTATTTTTATTTAAATGATATTATAATTTTAAATACAGATATACTAGGATTACAAAAAACCCTTCTGATTTCCTCTGGTCATCCTCAACTTTAACGGGAGATGTTTTCCTTTTAAGAGTTAAGGTTGTCTGCCCTACGAGTCAACGCTCTTACAGCGATAGTAGACCGAGATCACGATTTAAAGCAGATTCCGAACGACTACAAACATCCATGGCATATCCGAAACCTGTGACCTTGAAAGTTACAGGAGCTAGTCAGAAGACAAGAAGGCCCAAAAAGCTCTATTACTATTGAAAAAATTGGTATTCGTAACAAATACAAATTTAGAAGTTAATAGATTTAGAATTTATTTCTTTTATTTCTTTATTATATTTTTAAATAAAGATTTACAAGGATTACAAAGGACTTCAGATTTCCCCATGGTCATCATCAACATAGGGCCTGACGACCAGGGACTAGCGCCCTGTGCCGGTACCGTAGGGTTCAGGTCCCTGTGGTGCCATGGCTGCTTGTAGTAGTTCGAATCCACTTTAAAAGTAGTCCCAGTTTAATAACTGTAATACTGTTGGGCGTAGGGCGGAAAATCTTACCCCCTGAAAAGAAAACATATCCTGTCTCGAAATCTGCCAGTAGGCAGACGAACTTGCATCACCAAGGGGCTGTTGCGCCGATGATGATCATCAGCAACTTAATCAAGATATCTTTCCTTTTGTTTAATTTACTGAACTATCTCATTTCTAGACCACCATGGGACTGCTGCGCCAATCATCATCATCAACTTAGACGTAGTACTTTTTGGTTTAATTTGCTGGAATATATAATTTCTGCTTGGCAAAGTTGTCGCCATTTTCACCTATGTATATATCAATTTATAAATCGAAAAACTTGCATATTATTAATTTCGGTAATGAACCTCACTTTTTTGCACGCCTCTCTATCTAACAACAAGAGAAAATATAAACTAAGAAAAGACAATTTATTTCGCGGAAAAATCTGAAATATTCAACGTGCCTTCATAGAAGGGATTAACTTTTCTTTTTCTTTCTTACTCAACTGCTCAAAATAATTGGAGTTAATAAAGATTGTTACCGTAAAGACTGCAATCATTTATACTTTAATTAGCATAGTTTTATTTTTTAAAAAACTTCCATTTTAGAAAAATGCTGAATTTTAAAAAGAAAAGAATTTCTTAACTGCGATTTCGCAATCCTATTATTAAACCAAATAACAACTGCAGCGATCTTATGGTTGGGGGGACACACCAGATATTCAACAAGAAAAAATACTCTTCTAGTTTTTGTCTTTTTCTTTTAAATAAATAACTTCCGAAGATTAAATGTAGTGTCAAGAAATGTTTTCGCATGTGTTAAAACATTAGTTTTCCTCAGAGTAATCTTCTGAACAACAAATAAATAATTGACAAGACTCGAATTTTGTTTCTCACCTCCCTCGTCAAAATTATCTCTCAAATTTTCAGTGGAGGGTTTTTTTTAATACATTTTAATATTTTTGTTTTTCATTCAAGATATTTTAATTTTATTTTTATATAACAAAATTTTTAAAAAATATTCCTTTATATAACTGTTTGTAAAAAAAAAGATGAATTATCCTTTTTTCAATCTTGGAGGGTGTAGGTTGGGCAACCAGATTGTGATTGGGTGTGGGGGGGTTCAGATAATTGAAGCACAGGTTGGAGAACTCACAGCTTTATTGACAGACGCAGAAACACCACACACACATACAATCAGATACATACAATATTTAACACATTTATAGAGAGATAATCTGAGATCATGGAAGGACTCCTCATCTTAGAAGAAAATCCGAAACTCGGCTATGCATAGAGTGAGCGAAATGTAATTCCACTCCGGGATCCAACTGTCCTGTCAGTCCGGAAGCATTGTAACAATGTGTGTGTGTGTATGTGTGTATCGTTTCTCTCTTTGTATTTTTTGAAAATGAGTAGAATTTTTCCTTCAATAATCTTTTTTCCAGAATTTGATAATCCCTTTCCTATATTTTAATGTTCTTGTTTTAACTTCTTGGTGTGCATGTATTCTTTTAATTGTAAAATCTTTTTTTATCTTTTCTCTTCTACATCTAAACATTTTTATGTTGATAATTGATTCGAGGAGTCACTACGGTCATTTTGTGCACACTTTAGGCTAATTAGACCGGGATCTACATTTTAACGTGGATTCGAATCACTAACAAATATCCATGTAACGAACCATGTTCAAACCCATGTTCGAACCTGAGTACTGGCCAGAACGCTAGCTAATTTGCCATCAGGCCGCTTTATGTTGTTAAGTCGACCTATTTCTTGCTTTTTTATTTATATACCGCAATAAATCAATTAATACGAAATCCATTGCAGTTTTAGTTTCTGGATCCCAAATTAGTTGTGCAAATATAATTTTTTACTTTAAATACAGGCCGTCTTTAAACGATACAAGGACTCCTTGGCCTGTTTTAATTTAGTTTGATATAAAAATTATAATTTCTTTTAAAAATTCATTGTAGGAGTGTTTCACTGTAGGTATTTTAGTATATTTTTCTTATTTCTTCTCTTCTAGAGCTAAACATTTTTATAGTGTTGGACGACAAATTTTATGTATGTTTTATAAACAATCTCAAACGGTTATGAGGAAAGAAGCTTCAATTCATATTGTAACAAGTGAAATATTACATAAAAAATAATAAAGACTACGAATTCGAACAAAAAATGAATTGTATTGATGCTATCAAGAAGGGGAAGAATTGTGAAGTTAAGAACCTTTTCAAAAGAGATGGTCTCAGAAAAAAATTGTAGTATTTAGAGAGTAGTTAGAGAAAATTCGTTCCATATTCCATTATTTAAATGCAAAGGACTTTTCTATCCGCACATGCAAAATAAAAGTACCTGTAGATGAAAGTGCTTTTTCAATGGATCAAAGGACGTGTCGAAGAATAAAAATGGGAATATTGACATTAAATCAAGCAAAATGCTGGGAAAAAATATGTTCCTCAGAATTCTGAACGTGTTTAAGAGTTATTCTTTACTACTCCTATTATACATTATGCAATATTATATACTACTACAAAAATTTAAATGTATTGCCACATGAGGCATTTGTTTTTTTTACATCGAGCACGAGTAGTATTAGGCATGTCCTGCGAGCTGTCTAGAAGCCTAGAAGAAGTCATGTCGTGTGTGCTGCATCGACGAATGCTGTTATTCATTTAGCACTACCCAGAGGGCACATGTAGCTTGAAGATATGCTACGGACGCGAGACACACTACCCCCGCAACGCTCTACTGTCAAATGATACTGGGACCTACAGTTTAAAATGAATTCCGAGCCACTACAAACATCTATAGCCCGTTGGAACTCGAACCCGAAACCGAAACTTGTAGCACCGAGCGCCAGAGCGCTAGCCACTCGGCCATCAGGCGCCTAATAGGGAATTGTAAAAATTTATTCCTTTAATTTATTCATTTGTCTTTTGTGATTATTTTTATATTTACCGATATTTTCAATTCCACTCTCTGTTTCTGAAAATCACTTCATATTTCTTGAAGAGCTGAAACGTCAACCCAAATATCTCCAGCCCTGAATAAAACTCAATTATGTTTCACCATTTTACGAACCTTCCGAAAAATTAAGAATGTCAAATAAACGCAATTCGTTACGAATGAGAGTATCATCGCAGTACTTACTGTTTGTTTAATTATAATGCTCGCGATGGCATTACGCATAACTTTTTGAAAGGATGATCAAATGCAGGGGAATTAACAATGGCACATGCAGGCTTCTAATTAACAGAAAGAAAGCGTTCCTTGATAAATTCTCGTTACAGCTACAGCTGAAGTCATTTGACTGTACATTTATAAATGGATTTACTGGGGACATCGTTTGTTTTTCTTATTTTATCGGAATGTGAGTGTCTTCCTTTCGAATAAAATCAACAGAATTAAACAAATGAATTGGCACTGATTAATTAACAAATAGATTGCAGCTGTTGGAACATGTCGATAGACTGTTGCGCTGCTTTCTTAAAGATGCGCCTTCCTTTTTAAAAAAAGATGTCCCCCTCGTTTTAAATGTAATTCTCACAGACAAATGCAAACAAGGAAAACATACATCGAGTCTCTTGAATAAGGAAGAATCGGTACATCAGGTGCATATTAATGTGGGTTTTAATTTATAAAGTTAGATCAACATATCTTAAAAGCTATGCTTGTTCAATTGATATAATATTTGGATGGCTTAAAACGATTTATCATAAACTTCTTGTATCTTTGTTTTGAAATTTAATAAACAACAACTATACTTTTATAAATACTGTTATTATTATTATTATATTATTATTAATTATTATTTTATCTATTATTAATTATTATTACGTCTATTATTAATAATTATTAATTATATTATTAAAAAAATACTATGGGATACAAAAAAGATTTACCATAATTTTCTTGTTTATTTTAAATGTAATAAAAGTGAATTATATCTATTATTATTATTATTATTGCTCTCCAGTTAATCCTATTTTTGATAAAATAGAATAGAATTGGTGAATTAATTATTTTTAATAATACATTTTCTTGTGTGCATAGTTGAAATTTTTGTTGTTAGTTCAGTCAAGAAAATTGAGACTTTGAAATACAACAAGCCGTGAAAAATTTAATTTATCTGCATTTTTTATAAAATTTAACTTTTCTTGCGCAATTCCATTAATAAAACAATGTAGTCTGTTTAAATTAGGATTCAGTGGAAAATTCTTACTTCTGGACTATTTAAAAACTCTGCTTTTTCGATTGATTGGATGGCTTAAGAAAAGAAAACTTACCATAATCTTCTTTTTTTAAGTGGAAGTATTTTGAAATTTAATAAAAAATGAGCTATATTTTTAAACAAATTATATTATTATTATTATTATTATTATTATTTTCTATTATAGTCTTTTTAAATTAGGATTGAGTAGAAAAAATGTTCGCACAAAAAAAAAAAATGTACCATAATCTTCTGGTATCATTTTTTTTTCGAAATTTAATAAAAAAGGAGTAATATGGTTTCACAAATTCTATTATAATTAATATTACTATTTTCTTCTCCGGCTGATTCTATCTTGATAAAATAGAATAAAATGGGAAAATTATTTATTTTTAAGTAATGTATTTTCTTATGTGCATAGTTGATTTTATGTTGTTAGTAATTGAGAGATTGAAAATTGAGACTTTAAAAATACAACAAGCCTTAAAAATTTAATTTATCTATAATTTTTTATGAAATTTAACTTTCATACCTACTCGTCGATACGCAATCCCATTTACAAAACAATGCAGTCGATTTAAATAAGGACTGAGTAGAAAAATCTTGCTGACAATTTAAAACTTCTGCATTTTTGATTCGATGGCCTAAAAAAATTACCATAATCTTCATGTATCCTTCATTTTGAAATTTAATAAAAATACTTTTTTACAATTTCTATTATTATTATTTTCTATTTCTACAGTACTCCTGTTTTGATAAAGTAGAATAAAATTGGCGAATTAATTACTTTTAAATAATGCATTTTCTTATGTGTAAAGTCATTTTAAATTAGGATTGAGTAGAAAAATGTGTTACTTGAAGACAATTTAAATTTTAAGTGGAAGTAAATAAAGATGACACAAATATAATTGCTTATTATTTAAATTTAAAAAAAAAAAAAAGATTGCGCAATTACGATTAATAACATTTTCAATACACTTTTAAATTTTATGTTAATGGGAAAATACATATTTATGAAGATAACATTTCTAGTACATTTTCAATTAAATATATTTTTTAAAAAACTGTTTTAGTTTGTTTAAACAGTTAATTAAAGCAGCGGAGAATATTATTTTGTAGGAGTTTTTGAATTAACTATTTAATCCAAATCTAATTTAATTATGTCCTTCTATTATGAAAAGCGTCATAATAAATTAAATTTAAGAACTTTTCATTTTCGTTTTTCCTGAACATAAATAAAATTAACTACAACATCATCTTAAATTGAATAACATTTTATTAACTTTTTATTTCATATGAAAATTCAATCATACTGAATTGTTTTCAATTTCCTTATAAAACATTAATTAACTTATTTTATTGGTTTTTCTTTTCTTTATAAAAGGAAAAAAAGATTTTCAAAGACAAAAATTGTTAAGAAATTGGAAAAACAGCTAATGGTTTCATTTATCTTTTAATGTAGGTTAAATGTTTAACAGCTTATAATAAATTCAGACATCGCTAATTTGCCATGTTAAACCTATACGAAAAAAAAATTTATTTATTATCAATAATCATACCATTTCGTCTAATTGTTTTCAAAAATTATTTTGTGCTGTCCCTTTTTTTTGTAATTGTGTAACAATGCTTCCTCACTGGTAAGGGTGCCCCCTGTGGTGTGCAAGAGAAATGGTCAATTGGCCTACAGACTCTAACCCGATAGGAAGTACAGCACAGCTACGCGTTTCTGTTGAGAAACGATTAATTTATAGTCTCTCATCCCGAGAGGAAGTACATTTAGTACATCTAGTTGTTGTTAGAAATATATTTAATGCATATTAGTTGGCCTACAGTTTTTCACCCAGAGAGGAATTATATTTCGTGCATCCTACGCATAACCGAGTATCGGGTTTCCGATTTAACAGGGGAGTCCTTCCACGAATCTATAATTATTTGTCTTTTAAATGTGTTAAACATTATGTTTCTAAGGTGTTTGTGCGCGTGTAAAAATAAAGCTGTGAGTTCTCCAACCTGTGCCTGAACTATCTCACCCCAACCACACCTGTTTACAATTTGGTTCCCCAACCTGTACACTACAATTGTACTACAACATACAACCTGAACAAACAATTGTAGATATGTTTCGATTGCACAGAATTTTAAGCACATGACACTGCAGTTTTTATTACAATATTATTTTACACAAAACATCCATCCTCAGGCAAACAACTATATAATTTATAACTAAGCTACAAATTCAGCACAGAAATATATCATTTTACATAATAGTTTGAGTAATGTTTAATTATAGAAAAAAAAAAAGGTGAAATACTACTTTTAAATGATAAATAATTTGATTTCAAAGTAAAATAAACTGAAAAGTTTGAAAATGAATGCAAAATTTTTGTAAAAGATCAAAATGTATGACAGCGCAAGTCAAGTTGGTTTATATAAATAAAAGAACAAAATTTACATAAATCCATGACAGATCAAGCTGTCAGGCAAGAAGATAGTTGCTAAGGAATCATCTTTCTGGTTATCGCTCGTTTCAATTTCAGACGGAAGGGCACGATTTTCTGACTTATAAATCGATTAACTAATCTTTTAAAGGATGAAAAATTCTAGGATTTGGAGTTTAAGTTGTTGTCGAAAATTAATTACTGTTCACTAATCGCGATATCTATTTTCAAACATAGCTTTTATAATTCATTTAATTTATTGCACTTTCAAGTATTATATTTGTACAAAACATGAAATGCTATTATTTATGACAAAACACCTATACGATAATATGGAATATGGATTTCGATAATATGCAAATTTAACAAAGCTAAATAAAAAGGCATGAAGCCTGATGGCCTACTTACTAGCGCTCTGGTGCATTGTACCGCAGGTTTTTCAGATCGAGTTCCGGCAATGCCATGGATATTAATAGTAGTTCCGAATCTATATATTATTGTTGAGCGTATATGACATTATAATATGATTGTTTAGCATAGGGATAACAACCCTACCCCGTAAAAGAAAAGCAATATCTCCTGTTTCGCAAACTGCCAGTAGCCAGAACAGTAGCCAGTAGCCAGTAGCCAGAACTGATTTGGCCCACAATAGGGATGTCGTGCCATTGAAGAAGAATTAAAATGCGTATTGCGCTAAAGGTTGCACATTTCAAAAATGCGCATTTCTTACAGGTGCATTAATTGGATGATGTTTAGATTTACAAAACAAAAGGCTAAAAAGGAGAATTTATTTCAACAAATGATATAAAAGCAATACAAAGCAACAATTTAACGGCCTGATGGCCAATTGGTTAGCACGCTGGCCTTTGGAGCCTTCAGGTTCACATTCTGGCGATGGCATGGATGTTTGTGAGTGGAATCTACGATAAAATCTGAGTACTGGTTTAATTAACCTAAAGTGTGCAAAAATATGACAGTAATGTGACAAACTGAACCACATTTGAACATATAATGTGATGATATTTAACATTTTCTTCAATTTTGATTCTCTAAATAATATTTTTTCAATTTAGTTCAGGATTACAACTTGATTCATTTTAGCAGTTTTATAATTTCCTGTACATTGCAGCATTGTTTTTTACGTATATTTGATTTGTAACAGGAAATTTTACATTTTCTTTGAAGAACAAGTACACAAAGACACTGTAACAGATACATTTTTAATAAATCTAACATATTTAATAGACATTTTTGTACTGTAGAATACCGTAAATGTCTATCTGCAGGGGACAAAAATATGCACTTTTTTGAAGTCCATGGAAAAAATCTCAGATTTTTATAAATAAATATCAAAATGTGGAGGATAAAAAATGAGTGAAGGTGACAGCAAGGATTGATTTTTCATGTTGCTGCAATTTTTGACCCTAAACAGGATTGGTTTCTTTCACGATATGAAATCCATTTTGAAGGGCGCTTATCACAACTTATCATCTAGTTTGAAAAATGCTTCGAATATGTCGGTTTTGATGAAAATATCGATATGTTTGCATGGATTCAAAATCCATTCAACATCATTGCTTCACCTATTCTAGCAGAAAGCGAAATTCTTATTCTGATGTTTTGCAACAGTAGTTTGAAAGTAAAATTTGGCTCCACAGAATTGAACGAATTTTTGATTTCATAATAAGTGAATATTCATTTGTAAGCAATAGAAAACATGTCGTCCAGGAACTTTGTAAAACCCGAAGAAAAAAAATTGGTAAACCCTAAGTAAAATAATATCCACAAAATAGCTTATGAAGGAATACGTGTGTGGATGATGGTAATTCAAATTACAAATATTCAGAGTAGCACAACTAATAAAAGATCATAAATGATTTCAAGTAAACTATATCATATTTAGCCTGTCATTTACAAGATAATCAAGTGATACTGGACAGCTTGGAATCTCATGTGAAGAACTGTATTTAGTATTTAGTAATTATATACATGTGGGGGTTCATATAAGTGGGTGTTCACGTATTGTCCTTTCAAATATGACTCCAATTTGTCTTTCCATTATTTTATTTTCGCACAATTAATACAACAACTGACAACACCAACAACTCACATATTATTTTCTTCTGCAATGGCGCGCCAAGATGGGGGTGGGGTGGGGTATCTTGTATTCAATAAGTTATTCGTCAATGACAATATAGGTCATGGTTTCTGCCTACTAACAAATTCCGAAAGATGAGATGTTTTTTTCTTTTTACGGGGTAGCATTGTCAGCCCTACGCCCAATGGTCATATTAGGCCGAGACCTACAGTTTAAAGTAGATTCCGAACCACTACAACCATCCATGACACCACCGGGACTCTATCTCAAAACTTGTGGTACCGAGCGCTACATCGCTAGTCACTCTGCCATCAGGCCTGCCAACTCCTATATCAGGGATGGGCAAACTACGGCCCGCCGGAAAGTTCTATCCGGCCCGCAGATAGAATTTTAATTTCCCGGTCCTAGGCAACTTAAAAAAAATATGTATTTATATATTATATATTCATCTGCTTTTCTACTACTACCTTCTCTCTCCCACTTTGATTAAATATTTTTTTTCAAAGGGCTGATGAACTTTTTTACTTTCTCTATCTATTTTTTGTTCTACAAAACATAAATCGTCGGAAATAGCAAGCACAGACAGCTTTCAATCTGTAAAGTGTTAAGAGCGGAAGTTCTTTGTTAGATATAGCTGTAGATTGGCGCCAACAAACGTTATCTCTTTCTCGGGGAGCAAACATATGGGAATTCAATATAGGTGGAATTAGACCTCACATGTAGATATTGGATATTTTTAGATTTGCAGGTTGAATTAATTGAGTTGCAATCTAACAATCATCTCAAGCAGTTGTATCTAAATATGTCAAAGATAGAGTCTTACAAATCATTTTGAAAGTAAGTTTCCCAAATTTAATATCTCACGCCCAGAAAATCAGTGCTATGTTTGCTTCATCTTATATTTGTGAACAAGTGTTTTCAACTATGAACCTTTGAAAGCATTATTTCAATTGTAGACTGACAGATGAGCATTTAGCCTCGTTCCTTAGTATCAGTACATCTCACTTCGAACCTCAATATAATGAACTTTTAAAAATGAAATCTCGGTTTCATTCCTCTCATTAACATATTTAAATTGTAATACTTGCATAGTGTTTTTAAAATTTTAGAAAAATTTATCTTGGCCCGCTAAACTTTTTCTTTCGATTTTTGGCCAGCGACCGAAAAGGTTTGCCCATGCCTGTCCTATATAAATCTGTAAGAATCTATTATCCATATACTGCAATTTCCAAATCGTTTTATACCGATTCCAAATGACGTCTTCCGCATCCGATTCCCCAATTGCAATCTGACGTTTTCTCACATATGAAAGATAGCGCGTTATGGTTACCTTCTTGCAGGGATTGTCAAGTACCATGGCTCGAGTTATCGCGGTTCTATAGCTGTCTCTTCCTTCTCTAGAAGTGATTGTCTGGAAAGATATCAATTCAATATAAATAGGCAACAAATTGACAGCCAAATCATAGAATCATGGACAATCATGCCATGATGAATCATAACCAATCCCTAAACCAAACTTTATCACTCATTCAGAAAAGGATCCAAAAAGTAACAGTTAATTTATTTAAATGTCTCATCAATATAAGGTTAGATGCTTAATTTTAAAACAACTTTCAGAAAAAAAAATTATTTTAATTTTTCATTTGCATTAATTTTTGACTTATTCCTAACTATTCTTAATTTTCATCTGGATGATAAAAAAGAATAAAAAAATCACAGTCAATAATAATCTCAAACCACCTAATGAGATTGTAATAGTAACATTGATTGCGATTTATTATTGATTGTGATTAATATTAATCAGTATTAATCACGAACATTATAGCATATATTTTTGTTGTAAATATACTTTACAACAAAAAATTTTCATTGAATAATTTCAAAACTTTATTTTTACTCTAAAAAACAATGTGAGTATAAAATTTGAACTGTGTATAATTGAAGATTTTAATTTTATAAATTTTGATACTAAATCAAGGCACTGAACGAAATTGCATAAATTGTCGAAACATAAAATTTGGGATTGATAGAAGAACTGTGATAAATTTTAAAATTAAATTTTTTTGATAAGCACTGAAAAAAAAAAAAGAAATATCTTTAAATAGAAAATTTATATCTCACTTAATAAATAGAACTGACAAAAAATATTCATACTATGTTCATAAATTATACATATTTCATAAAAAGAAGTCTTAATGGGGACCTTTAAGATTGATTCAACATAAAAACAGAAATTTAAAAGTGTAACAATACTTCCTAATTCACACTGGCAACACCCTTGTGGTTCTTCAGGAAAAATGGTCAGTAGGCCTCGAGACTCTCATCCAAGGAAAACAACGCAAAACCACGCTCGTCTGTTGAGAAACTTTTAGCTTACAGTCTCTCACCCCAAGAGGAAATATATTTAGTACAACTCCTGTATTAGTAATACACATCTAATGACTAACCCGGAGAGGAAGTATATTTTGTGCACCCTGCGCGTTTGCTGAATTTCGGGTTTTTGGCTTAGAAGAGGAATTCTTCCCCGACTCTATAATTATATGTCTTTAAATATGTTAAATATTATTTATGTAGTGTTTGTGTGTGTGACAATAAAGCTGTGAGTTCTCAAACCGGTGCCTCAAATATCTCAATCCAACCATACCCTGTTGCAATCTGGGCGCCCAACCTGCACACTACAAAAAGTCTATTGAAATGCAGAGGAAACACTACACAAGTCTTTTGACTTGACTAGAATAACCAAGATTATCGATAAATTAATGAAAATAAATAGATTCACTGCTATTGAGAATAGTCTCTTATGAATAAAATGCAAAAAGTTTATATTTCTCTCCAAATTGGTAGAAATTAATCGATATTTTGTAAATTCTCCAGATGATGCCACGCAGTTTCCTTTCATCGAAAATTGCTGAGTAGCTCATCAGGTTCATAACTACGTCAGCAGCAAGTAAAGCTGATCGATTCCTTAAACGGATGTCTTTTATCAAAACTAATTCAAACCAATCAACAACTTTCAACTATGAATAATAAAAAAAAATAGTTTAGTTAAAGTAAATCAATAATTCGATTTCTTAATAATGTTTTTCTTTAGAATAGGTTGCATTTATTTAATAACATGTGAATTATGTCTGGGATATGAATTTGCACAATACAAAATGGTAGATAACAAAAACAATAAATATATAATGTTAATATAGAAACAAAATAATTAATTTCAAACAATTAAAGCTGGTTTATTGAGATGATATAATTTTTTATTGTAATGAATGTAATTATCCTTAATCAAATCCATAAATAATAAATTTAATGTTTCTATCTAGGAGATTGTAATGTAATTCATCATTAAATAAAAATTATAGCATTTAGCGTTACAATTTAATTCTCTGTGTTATTATTCTTTAATCTTGTGTCTAGCCAAAAAATTACGTGTCTAGACATGTGTACATATGTAGCTAGATTTAGAAAAAAAAATTTAATTTAAAGTTCGTTATTAAAATATATTAAATTAATTAAATTAATTGTTTCAAATATTCAATTTTTTGTAATTATGCCATTACGATCTTTTAAATTTTTTTTGCTTGTTTTTTTCGAATATTTTTACTATATAAGTTCATTTATGTTTTTCTTGCTAATCGATTTTTATTTATGAATAGTTTTTTTTTACTTAATATTTATAGTTTTATATTTTAATAATTTTAAATATATTATATTAATATTTTTAATAATTATTAACAGCTTTTTAATTAAGTTAATTTTCTTTGTAATTTGACAAACCACAAATCTTAATCATTATCAGTGTTTTACATCTGTGATTGAGATTTGGTGTTAATTATTTTGCAAAGTGGGGCCTGATAGCCGAGTGATTAACGCTATGATGCTCGGTGCCACAGGTTTCGGCACGAGTCCCGGTGGAGTCTGTTTAGTCCTCGTGTGCACAAGATGTCCGTAGATCTACAAACCAAACCAAACGGATCCTGGTCGTGCCGTGAATGTCTGTAGTGGTTCGAATCCACTTTAAACCGTAGGTCCTAGTTTAATAAGACTGTACAGCATTAGGAGTTGAGTTGGCAATCCTAACTTGTAAAAAATTAACCTTATCCTGTCTCGAAATCTGCTGCAGACGGCTTGCAGACCATGGGGCTGTTGCGCTGATGAAGAAGTATTGAAAGTGAAAACCCAACTGCTTTAAAATCATTAGGATAGAAGCTTTCCTGGTGGGATTCCTTCTAAGCCATTTATGGTTGATTAGTATATGAAGCTCATTGGAGGCTTTTGAATTTTATTATAGGTATTTTGATAAATTGAATGAAAAAATACTAAAGAATTTTTTTGTCTTAAGGAAAATGTAATAAATGTTATTTATAGAATCAGCATTTTAAATTAAATTTCCAAATATTCAACAAATTTAAATACAAAACATAGTTTATTTATCACTTGAATTTTTAAAAAACAAATATTTTTGATATTTTTCTTTTGTGTGTCTAATCCGGGCACCCTTTGAGTAGTCTACTCATGGATGGAGGAAAAAGGAAGCTTCTGATGTAATGGAGCATCAGTAAATAGGAAAATAACTATTCTCCGTGTCCCTGAAGAAAGAGGGCAGTGCCTTCATGAGAGGACTTTTACGAGGAACTACCTTGCATTTGCTTATCGTAGGGAAGAAAACCTGGAAAAAAACTCCCCTCAGGCGTCTGACAAATGATACAAATTTTTTTGAACATCACAAACACCATCAAACCCCTCGTTTTTTTTCAAACACTGTCTACAACAAAGCCATCAGTGGATTGAACCTCTACCATAATATTCACCAGAGGCGCATTTGGCACACTGAGCCCCGAATCGGGCACGAAGAATAATTCTAACATTAAAAATTTCTACCCCTCTACATCAATGAATATTTAAATATATATTAAAATAAATATTTATCATTGCATTTCTGGTGTACATAGATTTAAATTTATTTCCCGTACTTTTAAATTTGTTTATATTAAAGTAACTACACATGTTTCAAATTTTTATCTACCAGAGCGTGACATGCAAAAATTTCTTTTGTAAATCTATATTCGTGAGCTAAATATACCATTTCTTCCTTGAAAGGTTGGTTAAAAAGTCATAAAACTTAACTTCACATTTTTCTTTTCTTGATTCCCCTTTCATATAAAAAATTGCTTCGGCACCCATTTTTTCCAAAGATAAAAAAAAATGTTTACTCATCTTCGTCGTCTGGGATCCCAGGAGGCAGCGATGCATCTCATCCTGATTTCTTCCTCCCCGGGAAGCCCTTTGATATCACTTTCTGAACTGATCCCGAAGAACGCAGAGTCAACCATGCGTTGTTTTCGGGAGTGAAAATCAGTACACACAAAAATTGGGTAAGGTTGCAATTTTGTTTTTCCAACACTACATTTCTTTTTTTCCTATGTTGTGACTGCAACCGCGTCAAGAAAGGAGTTTTCGTGAATGAAGACAGAAAAGTGAAAATTTTTTTTTTTTCTTGCAGGATTACAGCGAAAGGAAAAAAAAATTGTAGTTCAACAAATTAGATACCTTACTTTTAATATATATACCTTTTTCCTTTTTGTTTACTTTTCCGAATACTTATGAAATATAGTTTGATGGTTATTCAAATACTTGTTTCATATCTATAATATAGAGCTGCATTATGAATTTAAAAATTAAAGCTACGACTCGTGGCTCAGTGGAAACGTGCACCTCTGGTGAGCATTAGGTTTCCGCTGGTTGTTCATTGTAGACACTGTTTCATAAAACGATGCGACTTTTTGGCGTTTGTAATGTTCAGTACCTTAGGTGTGAGTCGCACTACCTGGTGGGAGTTTGTCGGGTTTTCTGCCGTACGATATGCAAATGCAGGGTAGTTACTCTTAAAAGCCCAATCCTTCTTCATCAGGGACGCGGTGTCAAGTCGGACTTCCACCAGCAGTTTCTCCATCAAACAGAAACTGTGTATCGAATGGGAGAAAAACCCTGAAAACTCCACTAATTAGTCCGACTCACGAGGCAAAGCGCTGAACATCACACACACGCCATCGAGTCCCCCGTTTTTCTTGAAACAGTGTCTACAACAAAGCCGCCAGCGGAATGAGTCACAGCCCTAATGATCACCAGCATCTCCCCCTTGCCACTGAGCCACGAGTCGGGCACGAAGAATATTTCTAATATTAAGGATTTCTATCCCATTCAACATCAATGAATAATTAAATATAAATAAATATTGTATTTGTCATTTACATTTGCTTCCCTTACTTTTTAAATTTGTTTGTATTAAAGTCATAACATATTTCAAATTTTTAACCACAAGAGTGTGTCTTTCAAAAATTTTCTTTGTAATTCTATATTCGTCAACTATAAATATCTTTTTTTTTTTTTTTTTTTCATAAAAGATTGGTTAAAAAAATCATAAAAAGGTGGTTAACTTCACATTTTTCAATTCTTGATTCACCTTTCATATAAAAACAAAATTGCTTTGGCACCCAATTTTTTTTTCAAAGATAAAAAAATTTTTTTACTCATCTTCATCGGCTGATGTTGGGGCCCCAGGATGCAGCGATTCATCTCCGCATGATTCCTTCCTCACTGGGGAAGCCCTTTGATCTCACCTTCTGAACTGATCCCGAAGAAGGCGAAATCAGCCAGGCGTTGTTTTAGAGCCAGAATCAGTAAGCAAAAAAATAGAATGAGCTTTCAGTTTTGCTTTTCCAACGCTGCATGTCTTTTTTTCCCATGTAACTGCAACCGCGTAAAGAAAGGGGTTTTCGTGAGTGTAGACAGAAAAGTTAAAGATTTTTTTTTCTTGCAGGTTTACAGTGAAAGGAAAAAAATTGTAGTTTAAAAATCATCTGATACCTTTCTTTTTTCATATATAGCTTTTTCAGTACTATTTACTTTTCTGTGTACTTAAAATACAGTTTGACTGTTATTTAAATACTTGGTTCAGGTTCATAATATAAAGAGGCATTATGAATTTATAAATTGAAGACGTGGTTCAGTGACCAGTTCAGTTGATCATGTTAGATCGGGAAAGTGGATTCTGAACCACTACAAACATCCATGGCGTAGCCGCAACTCGAACCCGAAGCCTGGTACTGAGCACCAGTGCTCTTCAATTTATTTTTTTTTTTTTTTCATATCCCACCTTAGTAGACAGCAACATCTAGACCAAGCCCCGAGAATCTCTGCGCTCATGGAAGAAATGAATGGTGGGGACAGCTTCGGTTGTGATGGTGGACCCCATGGGTAGAAGTCTAACTTGACTTCGTGACGTTGAAGAAGGAGAGAATTGCCTTCATGAGAGGAGATTTAGGAGGAACTACACAGCGTTTGTATATAGTACATTAGAAACGCCCATAAATAAGTCCGTCTAACGCGGCAAGGTGCTGAACCTCACAAAAACCATCGAGTCTCCTCATTTTTTTAAACAGTATCTAGAACCAAACCGCAGCAGACTGAATTTCAGCCCTCATGCTCATCAGCCGTGCACGTTACAACTGAGCCACAAGTCGGACGGGTGCCAAGAATAATTGCAACATTAAAAATATCTACCTCTACATCAATGAATATTTAAAATATGTATCATAATAAATATTTCTCATGTGCATATGTCTAAATTTACTTCCCATACTTTTAAATTTGTTTGTATTAAAGTAACGACATGTTTCGAATTTTTTAATCAACCACAACATGACATAAAAAAAAAAATTTCCTTTGTAAATCTATATTCGTGAACTAAATATGCCATTTTTTCCGTGAAAGGATGGTTAAAAAGTCATAAAAAATTGGTTAACTTCACATTATTCGATTCTATAAAAACAAAATTGCTTCGGCATCTTTTTTTTTTTTTTTTTTTTTTCCAAAGATAAAAAAATGTACTCATGTTCGTCGGCTGGGGCCCCAGGATGCAACGATGCCCTCCGCCTGATTTCCTCTTTGATCTCACCTTCTGAACTGATGCCGAAGAAGGTGAAATCAGCCACGCGTTGTTTCCGAGTCAAAAATCAGTAAACAGAAAAATAGGGTAGGCTTGCAATTTTGCTTTTCCAACGCTGCATGGCTTTTTTTCCCTGTGTTGTAACTTTGCGACCGCGTAAAAGAAAGGGGTTTTGTGAGTGTAGACAGAAAAGGGAAATGTTTTTGCTTTTCTTCTTGCAGGATTACAGAGTAAAGGAAAAATTGTAGCTCAAAAATTATCTGATGCCTTTCTTTTTTATGTAAGGTTTTCATTCTTGTTTACATTTCTGTATACTTGAGAAATAGTTTCATGGTTATTCAAATGCTTGTTTCAAATTTATAATATAAATTCTGTATTATGAATTTATAAATTGAAGGTGGTTTTATAAATTAGGAGGAGGTTCAATCCTTCGTTAGCTTTGTTATAGACACTGTTGCTTAAAAAGCCGAGGAGCCTGGATGGTGTTTGGGATGTTCAGAATCTTGCCTCATAAGTCAGACTACCTGGGGGAACTTTTCCCGGTTTTCTCTCGTACGATACTTTTGGTGGTGCCATGGATTTTTTGTTGTGGTTCGGGATTCGCATTAAACCGTACGTACCGGTATAATATGACTATAGAACATTGAAGTAGGGCAGACAACCCTACAGCATAGAAAAATAACTTCTCCTGCTTAGAAAATATGTCAGTAAGCAGACAGCCTTGGCCGGGGCTGTTGCGCCAATGAAGAAGTATCGTAAGAGAAAGCAGAAACTACTTTAAAACAATTATGTTTGAAGCTGCTTTCGGAACCATTAATAATTCATCAATATATGAAGTTCATTGTAAACTTTTAATTTTAGTTTAGATATTTCGATAAATTGAATGGAAA
Source organism: Caerostris extrusa (assembly GCA_021605095.1). NCBI lineage: Eukaryota > Metazoa > Arthropoda > Arachnida > Araneae > Araneidae > Caerostris > Caerostris extrusa. The sequence continues at coordinate 68,824 of BPLR01006190.1, forward strand.
TATACGAGTTTTTTTGTCTTTAGAAGATGCAATATATGTTATTTATAACATCAGCAATTTAAATGAAATTTCCGATATTCAACAAATTAAAATACAAAACAGGCTAAATTTATCACTTGAATTTTTAAAAGACAGTTAATTTTGACATCCTTCTTTTGTGTATATGTGTGTCTAATCTTTTAGTGTCCTGCAGTGAGGGGACGGACGCCCCATGAGTAGCTCCCTCATGAATGAGGGAAAAGAGGGCAATATTTTTGTGATGGAGCACTCATAGGTAGAAGTTTGATTTGACTCCGCATCGCTGAAGAAAAAGGGCAGCTCTTTCCGGGAAGACTCAGGAGGAACTACCCCCGCATTTGCGTATCGTATGAGAGAAAACCCGTAAAACTCCCACCAGATAATCCGATAAACAAAGCAAAGTTCTGAACATCACAAACCACCATAGAGACTCCTCTTTTTTTTTTTTGCTTTCTTTTTTTTTGGAACAGCGCCTACATCACAGTCCGCCAGCAGACAGAATCTCAACCGTAATGCTCAACAACGGCACACGTTGCCAGTAAGCCACGAATCGGGCCATTTATCCATCTGTTGTGATGGAGCTCCCACGTAGGGGGAGGAATATCTTGATTCCATGTCGCTGAAGAAAGAAGTCTTTAAGGGGAACTACCCCAGATTTGCGTGTCGTATGGGAGAACACTCGGAAAACTACCACCAAATAGTCTGATTAGCGACGCAAGACGTTGGACATCACAAACGCCATCGAGTCTTTTCGTTTTTTGAAACAGTGTCTTCATCAAAGCTACCAGCGGACTGAACCTCAGCCCTAATGCTCATTAGTAAGCCACGAGTCGAGCCATTTTTCTTTCCAATCTGTTTTTAATAAAGTAACGACATGTTTCAAATTTCTAATCACCAGAGTGTGGCATGCAAAATTGTAAATCTATATTCGTGAACTAAAGATATCATTTTTTTCATAAAAGGTTGATAAAAGAAATGAGTTGGTCAAAAAAATAATAAAAAAGTTGGTTAATCGCCTTTTTCTATTCATCACTCCCCTTTCATATAAAAAAACAAATTGCTTCGGCACCCATCTTTTACAAGATAAAAGAAACATTTACTCTTCTTCGTCGGCTGGGGCCCCAGGAGGCACCGATGCATCTCCGCCTGATTTCTTCCTCACTGGGAAGCCCTTTGATCTCAACCTTCCAACTGATACCAAAGAAAGCGAAATCAGCCAGGCGTTGTTTTCGAGTCAGAATCAGTAAACAGAAAATAGAGTAGGCTTGCAACTTTGGTTTTCCAACGCTACTCAGCTTTTTTTTTCCTATGTTGTAACTGCAACCGCGTAAAGGAAAGGGTTTTTGTGAGTGTACACAGAGAGGTGAAATTGTTTTGCTTTTCTTGCAGGATTACAGTGGAAGGAAAAACTGTAGTTCAAAATACACCGTTCCGGATCCTTACACCGGATACCTTTCTTTTTTATACGAGTTTTTCATTCTCGTTTACCTTTTCTGTATACTTATGAAATAGTTTGACGATTTTTTCAAATACTTTTCAAAGAGAGAGAATATATCTATGTGTTTCAAATACTATTTAAACATAGAGCTTCATTATGAATTTATAACTTGAATTCCCGACTCGTACTTCAGTGGAAACGTGAGCTGCTATTGGGCATTTGAGAGTTGAATACTTTGGCGGCTTTGTTATAGACACTGTTCCAAAGAACGAGGAGATTCGAGGGCGTTTGTGATGTTCAGCAACTTGCCTCGTGAGTCAGACTACCTATGGGAGTTTTCCAGGTTTTCTCCCATACTATTCACAAATGCTAGTTCCCATAAAAATCCTCCCAGAAGATAATGCTCTCTTCTTCTTCAGCGACATGGAGACAAGTCAGACTTCTACCCACGGGTGCTCCATCATAACGGAAGCTGCACCCTTCCCTCCTTCCATGATTCACGGACTTAGTATACGTTGCAGTCTACCAAGTGGGATAAAAAATTGAAGAGCTCTACGCCTCCATACCACAGGCTTTGTTCGAATTCGGCGGTGCCATTTATGTTTGTAGTGGTTCGGGATCCATTTTAAATCGTAGATCCCGGTCTAATATTCTTCAGAGACTTGAGCTTTCAAGTCAGACTTACTTATGGGTGCTCCGTCACAACAGAAGCTGCTCCTTTGCCTCTATCGACTACTCATGTGATGTCTGACACTGAGGATGAGTTTCAACGTAAATTGAAAACTTCATTATTTCATTTTGTCTGAGAATCAAATAAATAAGGAAATTTCCATTAAATTCATTTTCATTAAGTGTAATTTGCAATTATTTTCCACCTGCTGAACTTATGTAAAAAAATATAGTATTATTGAAACGTTTTGATAGTGGAAGCAACAGAGTGCAGAAAATTGAGTGCCAGATACCTTTTCTAAAGCCAAACTTATATGGTGTCTTGAATCCTCTCTAGACTTGCTTTTCAATATGGATGATGAGCATGTCACCAGTTATTATCTGAATAGTTGTGTTCCAAAATGGGATATAACTTCTAGATTTTAGTAACTTGAGAACTGAAATTTTTTTGGTATATCATCTAAAATGCAAAGCTCTAATAGATTCTCATCATCAGTGAACGTTTTTCTTTAACTATTCGAAGAACAATTAATTAAGACGTTTGAAACAGCAACTTGCCTCAAATTGTCATTGTTTCCGTATAGTTTTTACCAGATTTCACCTGAATGAAGTAGTCTTTTTTGAAAAGTCTCTCTTCGATTACTGGATTAAAAAGTCTCTTCTGTATTCATTTGAAAGAACTTTCTGAAATGTTACATACAGACTTCTATTGTGATAATTCTTTGTAAAGGGCTGCAATGAAACTAAATTTTAAATATTTTTTTTTGTTCTAATGCAGCTGGCAAACACTTAGACAGCTTGGTCTTGGATGCCTAAAGGCAAGTGCTGCACAGATGTTACTGACTTTGCATTACCCAGGGGGGCGAAACTTGAAGATAAGCCACGGAGTAACAATGCCCCCGCAACGCTCTACGATCCTATTAGGACCGGGACCTACAGTTAAAAGTGGATTCCGGAACCACTACAAACATCCATGGCATCGCTGGGACTTGAACCCGAAACTCATACGAGCGCCAGAGCGCTAGCCATACTCGGCCATTCAGGCCCCAAATTTTAAATATTGATTATCGTAATTGTTTATCATAGTAATTTTTATCTTCATGGTTTTATTATACATTTCGACGAATCAGGATATTTTTTATTGCTTCTAAACTGAAATAGTAGTATTTGGTGCATTAGTTTTAGGCAACAGGTGAGTTGGCGCAATTTCAACATTCGGAAGCATTCCGCACACCAACCAGTAGTGAAAATCGCCAATCATGTACTGGCTGCCATAAATTCTGAGAACCACCAATTGATGGCTCTAGTATATTTGGAAGCTTTAATAATGGAGTAAAACTTTAGCTAAAGCATCCTTGAAGATTAAATTGGCTACATATCATGTACAGAAAGGAGTAACATTCATTAGAATTTCTATCCAAATAAATAAAATGCTAAAGTTTTAATTTTTCTAAGATCTATTATACAAAACTCGAAGAAAATATTAGCATGCGTTGTTTTGTTCTGCCAACCAATAGTGGAAAATCACTAAATCGTACGGGTCGACCATAAATTCTAGAAACCATCAATGGATGACTCTAGTATATTTGGTAGTGGTAACATGATTCTGAATCTAATTGCTGATTTTTAAATAAACTTAAACATTTAGCAATTTTCTGGGTGAATGTCTTATTTATATCTTAGACAGATGCTTTTGTTTTAAATCGTTCAGCCTTTAATGACCATGGCTGTAAACGCAATTCATTAAAACAATATTCACAAATTAAAGAAATACTTTGACTTATAATTGTAAACGGTCATTAAATATTAGTATTTATTGAAACAAGTTTGTTTTCAACGATTTATTGCTTTCCTTTTGGTTTTATTATATCAATAAATCACCACTAAATGGTAAAGATCATTAAAGCTCGCAATATATACCTCAAGATGCTCAATATCAGACATACTTTACACCTTTTAAGGTTACCAAATAAGCTGCCAGAGAACCTGATGACGGAGTGACAGTTCTGGCGCTAGGTGCCACAGGATCTGAGTCCAGGTGATGCTATAGGGTCTTTTGTAGTGGTATGGAATCCGCTTTAAAACCGTAGGCCCCGTTCTACTATGACTGTAGGAGTTTGACGCAGAGTTGACAACCCAAATAATTGGTTAACTACCATGTTCTTCTGGGCCAGAATGGCCGAGTGTCCAGCGCTCTGGCGATCGGTTCCACAGGTTTCGGGTTTGAGTCGGGTCGGGTTTGAGTCCCAGCGGTGCCATGGATGTTTGTAGTGGTTCCGTATCCCCTTTAAATTGTAGGTCCCGGCCTCCTATGACTGTAAGAGCGTCACGTAGCCGAAGTCAGACTTCTACAGTATGAGTGCTCCATCAGAACAGAAGCTGAACCACTCTTCCCTTCCTTAAGGGACACGACAAACAACAACAACCATGTTCTTCTTCAATGGGGCAGCAGCCCAATGGGGGTCAAGGCCGTATATGGATAAAAAGATATAAATAATAATTATATATGGATGATAATATATATAATGATAATTATATATGGATAATATATTTTTTATAGATTTATGCCTGTGTTGTGGAGCCTGATGTCCGAGTGACCAGCAGTTTCGGATTCGAGTCCAGGATACG